>VXBC01000225.1:0-78140 GCA_013399945.1 Ploceus nigricollis
GAGGCGGTGCAGTCCGGCCTCGCCGGGCCGCCCGGGGCCCGCGGCCGCGACTGGGGCGGCAGCCCCCCGTGCCTCTCACTTCAGGTACTTAGCGAGTACAGCCGATACATCTTTTCCGTGAGAGGGGAAGGAACGCAGACCCGTGTGTAAGAATAACCCTACAGAATAACTGCACAGGTGCACAGCAGGGCAGAAATTGCAGATCCTTTAGGTTCTGCTGGTTCAACCAGACCAAGTGCCGGGTCCTGCACAACAGCCCCTGGCGGCGCTGCAGGCTGGTGGCAGAGTGGATGGAAGGTGGCCCAGGGGAAGAGGACTTGGGGCTGCTGGTCAACAGCAGCTGAACGTGAGCCAGAGTGTGCCAAGAAGGCCAATGGCGTCCTGGCCTGTATCAGCAATAGTGTGGCCAGCAGGACCTGGGCAAGGATTGTCCCTTTGTACTCAGCACTGGTGGAGTTGTAACTCAACTGTGTCCAGTTCCTCACGAGAAGAAGGTCCAGAGGAGGGCAGCAGAGCTGGGGAAGGGTCTGGAGCGCAAGTCCTGTGAGGGGCGGCTGAGGGAGCTGGAAAAAGGAGGCTTGGGAGACCTTACTGGTCTCTGCAACTGAGCAAAGCCTGTAGTGAGGTGAGGGTTGGCATCTTCTCCCAGGTAACAAGTGACAGGACAAGAGGACGTGGCCTCAGACTGCACCAGGGGAAGTTTAGGTTGGACATCAAGAGGAATTTCATCATAGAAGGGGTTGTTAAACATTGGAGTGGGCTGCCCTGTGGGCAGCAGTGAAGTCAGCATGCCAGGAGGTGTTCAAGAAACAACTGGACATGATGGCATTTGGTGCCACGGTCTCATTGACAAGGTGGTGGGTGACCAGTCAAAGGTTGGCCTCGATGATCTCAGAGGTCTTCTCCAACCTAAGTGATTCAGTGACCTCTCAATCTCACATTCATCCAAGTCCTAACTGAAATATTATTTTTAACACTGTGTGGTAAAATTACATTTAATGTAAGTTCAGGCTGTGGGCATCTCCTGGATTTTAAGTCAATGAGATTCAAATCACCAGTGCTCTGATTCAAAGATCTTAGAAATCTGCTTTGTTGTCTGCAGTTGCATACTCACATTTAGAAGGCCAGTCTCTGCTGCAAACAAGCACATTTATTTTCAGACTTACATGATGACAACTTCTTAGAAAAGGAAAAATATTTGTATGTAAGGATTCTTACTACGTGCACATATCTGTCATTCACCTGTAAAGCAACTAGTTTTAGTGAGACTGCTGTCAAAACTCTGGATTTAAGAAAAACCCTAACAAAAATCAGCAGGAGCATTAATATGTTATACAATTAAAATTTCCTACTATTTTTACATTCATACATTCTAGTAATTTGTTCAGGCTTGTCCTTTATATTCATTAACTTAAAACAGGAGAACAGTGTCTGGCTTTCTGCTTTATAATTAGAATTAAACCAATTACAGAAAAGTGAATACAGAACAAATCAAAGTACATAAACTTCAAATTAAATGTTTGAGTTGTAGACTGTAGTGGGATTTGGACATTCCTGATTATGATTCTAGTAAAACTGTGGCAGTAGCTTTACCCTGCTTCTAAGCACATTTAAATACTTTTTGTATTCAGATGGTACCAGATGCTGTGGAAGGTTTGGGGTAGTACTGTCTGTCATCAACCATTGAACCACAGACAAGTAGACAGACCAGCTTGGAAAAGTAAGCTGAACCCCTAAACCACAGCTGAGTCCATTGCTTTCTCCTCACAACTGGCTTTAAGAGCACAAAAGAATTTAAAATGAGAGCAAAGCATCTCAGAAAACTTGGTCACAGCCAGTGGAGACCATGCCAGCTGTCAGCAAGAAGGAAACAAACACACCCTCCTGGGTCATTTCTCTCACAGGTGCTTTAACATGCTGTTACAGCCAGGCCCTGCATCGTCCAGATGGCAGGCAAAGAATTTGTCTCATGGCTCTCTGTGCATTGCTCCTTTTAAAAAGTCCACAAACCAGCCTCAGTGTAAATACTAATATTTTTTTTAATTGTTAGTGCACCAAGCACCTTCTCAAGTCAAATTTTATGTACTTTTTCATCAAGCAAGGCTCTTAGGGCTCCCCTCCATAAATAGGTAAAACCAAAATATAATCTCAGAATGCTTCAAGTTACAGCTGGAAGGAGGCAAAGGGAGCAGCAGATTAATCAAGCAACAAGAACCTTTAATAATCCATCCCAAAGCCTTGGATATAGTAACTATATCTAAACTGCAGTAAGAAGAGTTAACATGTATGTACTTCCAAAGAAAGGCACATCTTTGTGTAAAACCATATTTAAGTTGCTGCACCTCTTTCCCCTTCTCCTTTTAAGAGGTACTGGTTTGAATGTTTTAATCCTGTATTCTAAAACATCTTCTAAATGAAGCCTTTAGTCTTTTCAGCAAAATTACAAAGGAAAGAAAAAATCAGCTCCTACTGGGGAAAAACAAAAGAAGGAAAGGAAACACTGCAATGTCAAATAAAGTATTAATGATAATTTTTGCATCTGATCTGACAGAACCTTCATTCTAGACATCTTACTACAAGTGCTTTTAGAGTATAGGTCACGGACATATGTAAATCATTGTCCAGCCAGGCAGTCCTGACTCATTGTTTCCAGCCTGTTTTGTTTGGTAACAAAACACAACCTTAGGTAATTTTATTATCCTAATTTTTTCACTTAAAAGTATTGCTGTAGTTTCATGGTAATTGCCAGTTGGAATTAAAACCATTATTTCAATTATAGTAAAATCAGTTTTCTGAAGTTGCATGACCAAAATGTATGCATTTAAAACCCCACTAAATTGAGAGCTTCTGAATATTAGTCCAAATACTAAATATTGGCAGAATTTCTGCTGGAATAAAGCCAATAGGCTGTAAAACTCAAGGATTATAAAGATGTCTGCATGTATCACACCCATTTTCCTGCACGTAACAGGCAGAATTAACCAGGGAGGAGACAGAGCTTTTCCTGGCCAGCCTTTTCTGTGCATTCACATTCCTTGCACTGTGTAGCAGCTCCCAGCCCTCTGCCATCAGTGTCACCTGGAGCCCAGCTGTCCCTCTCAAGCCCCAGCACGAGTGCTAACAGGAGCAAGGAGGTGACAGACCTTCTTTTCACCAGCTGCTGCCCTACAGGCCCCAGGCCTTAAGAAGAGCCTCAATGGAGAAGCACCTGGTGCAGCAGGCAGACCCAAGTGACAGTCTTGCTCCAGGAGAGCCCCAGGGACACTCAGGCCATGGCTTGAACAGGCTCTTTGCACTCCCCAGCATCACCTCCCCTGGTAATGCTGTGATTGCGTTGGCATCAGCTCTGCCTTTGAAGCTGGAAAGGTTTTACTGGGGTGATGGGGTGAAACTGACTGGTTGTGCCTCTTGGTGGTGGTGAGCCTGACCCCTATGCCATTGTTTCCTACACAAATACACAGTCTGAGATATGAAAAACCACTTCTGTAAGTTAATATTTCTACAGTGATGTAAAATCTGTAGGGACCCGTTTCTCTTTAAGAGAGGTATCTGTCAGATGTTACTTCTGACGATGCAAAGCCTCTCTCTGTACACTGACATTATTAATAAAAAGAATATTTTTCACTCGATGGTTATACACATCGGTGGCTTGCTCTTCTCAGAGCACTACACAGGGACTGCAGTGATGAGTTTAAGGCAGGAATCTCTATCAATAAAGCATTTGACCAAACTGCCAGTGGGATCTGAAGGGACACCATTGTTACTGGATGGGGAAACGGCTATATGTACATGATGCCTATGTGCAAAACCTCAACCTTTCACAGATCCTTCCAGTTATTTTTCTTGGACATCAGAGAGGTTTTGCATTGATCAAGCTTTTAGACTTCAGTGTCACTTTTTACTCAGTTGCATTTGTTTATAGAAGAATCATAACTACTTACACAGACCTTCCACATTTCTTGTTCTCTGTGAGAATGGCTGTCAGAGCTGTGTCTGTTTTAACAGATTTGCACTAGTGCTGAGAACCAGGGTACTAAAAAATAAAATCGCTGACTGATGCAATTTATCAGATTAAGCCCTAATGACAGTGCAATTACATCGGACAAAAATGATCATTCCTGGTATGGCTTTCCTTGCTTACAAAGGTTCCTGGATATCAATATAAATCATGCCTTTGCATGCACAGCTGCATCACACCCTGTGCTTTGTCACACAGGTACCACCACCCTGTGTCCTTGGCACGTGAAGCACTTCAAAGCCTGGGGACACTGTGCCCCGAGAGGGTGCAGGGAGGGCATCCTGCGTCCCCTCTGCAGGGCAGTTCATTTCAGCTGGTACTGCCAACTGCTAATGAAATAAAGATCAGCAAGCAAACTACAGCCCTCTTGTTGCAATTACACAGCCACATTGAGGACCCTGCTGCAATCCCTCCCTTCCCATCCTTCTCAGTCCCAAATTCTGCTTCCTCTCACCACATGGGAAAGTGTGCTCTGGCACAGGCAACACCCTGTCTTGCTGCTGGCCATCTCCCTAGCAAGGATGTTTCCCATGCCTTTGCTTCCAAGATTTTCTAAGCCCACAAGAAGCAGAACGCACTCTCCTGGAAGTAGTTCTTAGAAATCAAATGAATCTTAACCAACAACCTGAAAAACAATTGAAAATTAGCAACTGTAGCCTGTAGTGAATGAGCATAGGCATTTCTCTGAACTAAACCAACCAGTGATCTTGTTTATTTCTTTTTGCTATGAGTGGGTCTAAGAGAAAGACATTCTTTGCTAATCCATGGCAGTGAAATACCCTAATTAGGCAAAAACATTTGTGTATAGCATTCCAGAAAAACTCCTGGTGTGACAACAGTGCTATAGGTTCTTCTACGTTGCTTCCTCTGTAACAATAAAATCTCCTCCTACCACTGGAACAAGCAATGTCAGTGAGAGTGCAACTCTGCTGTCTCTAAACCACAAGCTTTTACTAACATTGATGTGTCACATCTCCATCCTCCCACCCAACCCATATGAACAAACGCACGTACGCACCTTGACAGGCATCAGGTAACCAAATTCCTGCATTTTCCGTCTTGCAGGCCCAAAGGATTTTCTTCATGCCAAAACTTGCTCTATGCCTCTTTACTAAAGCTGCAACACTTCAGCTAGAGGAGAGGCGCCTTGGAGTTTTATTGTGCTTTGCAAGCCCAGATTACATCGATCACATTGACTGGTCACAACAACTTTACTCATTCAAAGAGCAGCTGAACATCAGAGGCTCTTTGGGACCCATGAGGGAGCAGCATAATAAACAAATTTCACCCTCCACCAAATAAACATGGTGGCACAGGATACTGATTTTGCTGCTCCATTAATAAAGTATGTCTCAGCATTAGGATTGGTTTTTGTTTTTTATGAGGAGTTTTAAAACTATTTCCAAATACAATTGTCCAATGAGATAATTTTTACACTAACCCTTTTCTGGAATTCGCTGGGCTGGAAATATGGTTTCTTCAGTGCACAGCTATCTTTGTTTATTAGACTCAACTATTATTATACTTGTATTTATTATACTTTTATTATTTAAAAAGGAAAAAAGCCCAAGCATCTACAAGAGCTATTTCTTTCCATGGATGTATGTCCCATTCTTCATCGACTTGGTCTAAGAGGGCAGAAGTTCTAACATGAGCTTTTGCTGCACTCCAGGTGTTTTAGGTTGTCTTTCTACACAAACTGCCTGGCATTTAATAAGACACGAGCACATGCTGGGAGCTTTTCCTCAGTGCACATGAGTTCTCCCTCCTTCCCCACACTTATTTTCACATTGCTGATTGAAGCAAATTTCCTTCCAACGGGCTCAAAAGCTATTATGGGCAGGGGTACAGCATGATCGTAGAAACCTCCCGTCTGTAAGAACAAATCTATTTCTCTCCCTGCTCCACCACCCCTTCAGCAGCCTCATTTGCTGGTGTGTCTGTTAAAGGGCACACCACAGATCACCAAGTTTGGCTACTCAGTTTTATTTTGTAAACAAGTTAAAGACCAGACGAAGCTTGCTTACAGATTAACAAGTTTAATGTTTAACTTAGTGAAAATAGGAACAGAATGCTCCTGAAAAGGTAGGAAACATCCTTAAAAGTACTTCAACGTAAATCTTGCGTCATACAGGGCTCCAAAGAATGCACCAGCAACCTTGTGCTGACATATACTTGACCTTTGTTGCAAGCACACAATTGCAACATCCTGAATGTCCGTAGCTAAAGTTTTCCCAGCAGGTTTTCCAGCTTTCTTGCACATATACTGAGCAGCAGTGTAAATATAACTTATACATTAACATCTAGCCTGTATGCATGTGAGGCCTTATTTGATGTTCATGATTGCCATGCACCATCAAAAATGGATTTATATATAAGTCCAGCTGTAGAATGCAGCAGTTGTACTTTTCATTTTACATATTATGCACTTACACCAGGACCAATCAGTAAATTAAGCCACATGCAGATGAAGAAAAAAAGAAGTATTGTGTATTTAGGAAACTTCCTTTAAAACAAATTATTTTATCTCAGTCCAAACATTCACAATAGCAGGAAGCTGGATCATAGCATGTTTACAATTGTATAATAGCTCCAAAAACAGTAAAGCGTCCTCCCACTGTATTAAGAAAACATCCTTTAAAAGATGAAAAATAAGATCAGTACAAAGTCTCTTGACTGAATTAACCTAAGACAAATGATTTGGACACCTATGGTGTATATTATTTAAAAATAGATTAAACAGTGGTTTAGGTTTTTTTCAAATATGCAATTATTCTATAAACATTCCTACTTTTCTGATGAATCAATGCTCAAAATTTGGCCAGAAGACAAGTCAGTTCCCATGTCATGAAAGCTCTCAAGTGGATCTAGGGGGAGATTTTCCAGCCTTGTTTTTTTAATGTTACCCCCTTTTTTTCGGTCCTGTATTTTTTCTTGCAAACAGCTTCAAAACAGCAAGTACATCTTATTCATCTTTTACATCTTATTCTGCACTCTCCCCTACAAAAGTTGGCATTACAAGGATCCAAATTGTATTAGAAAAAAATAAAATCAACCTTGCTTTAAGAATAGCAGTTTTAAGTGCAAATGCCATGATACAGAATGGTATTGATGATATTTGAGCAAGCCCCAGATTACCTGGCAAAGCTCAGTGGCACAGGCTGGCAGGAACACCACGATGGGGAACAAAGGGAACGGCAAAGTCCTGCAGGTAGCGAACGCTCCTGGCTCTCGGCTGGGTCAGCCTGACTCATGGCATATGTTGGATGATGCCCATCATTTGACAAATATGCAGGACAGTGATTTCAGACATTAACACTATGTTAGATCAGCTTTGGGTCTCCACTCTGATCATATGTATTGTGGAAACATCCATTTAGAATTTCAGCAAGCAGCATAGTAATGCCTTTAATTGAAAAGGGACAGAAAAGCATGTTTCTCTGTTCGTATTTAATTTCTCAGCCATCTATTCTATCTTTAGAAATACCACTTCATGTAAAATGCCTTAATTTTAACTGTAGTCCCCTCTTCTTAAAAATAATCCAGTAGTAAACTGGAATCCAGAAGAAAACACAAGACTTTTAGACAAACAGGTTTATAAGGTTTATTTTCCATTGCACATACATGGATTATATACAAGTTAGTAACATAAGTTACTTCTTAATTTTCTAAAAGATTGTTACAGCAAACACTTGCCATTTTAAAACATCAAGTCAGAAATCAATCTCAAAAAGGTAAATATGACAATATTTTAAGAACAAAACAAATTGCACTTGGTTAGGAGAGTCAAATACAGGTTTGTCTATATGCTGTAACAAACTATATAGCAGGTAATATTACAGTTAGAAGTAGCTCTTGCAGTCCATTTGTACATTAATAATTTTTTTCAATTTTACTTATTTAAAAACTGGTGGATATTTCAAAGATTTCTTATTCTTCCTAGTATTCGAGATTCACATGAAATGCACTAGCAACTAAGTCTTTATACAATTCCTATTCAAATATAAGAAGAACACCACATCTGAAAATAAGGAGAAAACTAAAATGTATTGATTTTACATGTATCATGAGATGAGAAGTATGGAAGGTGTGTTCAGCAAGAAAGCCCTGTCCACTACTTACATAAAAGAAGATTTTAAAAAATAATCACTGCACACAATACAAAGGGTGGGGTCATACTGTACTTTTTAAATCTCCTGTAACAGTACTATTCCTCATTACTGTTCACAGATGAGTGTTTCCATAGCAAACTTGTTCTCAAAGTGTCGAATCTTTCGGCAGTTGATGGCTTCACGCTTCTGAATTCCTGTTGTATTGGTAAAGAACAACAGAGTGTCAAGAGAAGAAGGGCTGAGATACATCAGAGACAGAAGTTTTACATTTGCTATGATGTCACCAGAAATCAGAACTACCCCTCTCCAACCCTCCCCTCCAACAAAACACACACAGGCACATATTCAGACATAGAAAATCAATTAGCAGGAAATGATACTGAAAGTGTGGTGAACCAAATTCCAGTACTGGTTTAGTGAAAACCAACCTGCCAAAACCCCCCACTGGCTGTTTTTAACTCAGATCAGTTTCCAATCTCCCTCTCTGTGCATCTGTAAAAATGCTTGTGGGGACATTTATTACTACAGGATAAACATACTGAATTTTTAATTGGATTTTGCTATTAAAACCTTTTCATTTTCAAACATCAATCTAAATTGCATTTATAAATTGTATTTCTTCTCTTTGTTTTCCCAAGCAGTCAGGTCTCACAATATGACAGAAGCAATTAAACTGCTTTGGTGTGCGCTTGCACACCACATGCAGATTACACAACAACAAGAAATCAAAAAACCAAACCACCAAAAAGCAAATCCAAGTAACATCTGAATGCAAATTTTAAGGCAGTATTTAACAGCTCTTCAAGACTCTTCAAAATAATGTTTTTCAGCCATTTTTACATGAAATAGTACCAAGCACTATAATTTTCCTGTGAAGACAAGCTCTTACTAACATTTCACTGACACAGATAGGAAGACATGTAACAATGTATAGATGGCTTTAATGACGAAAAGAACCTGCAATTCTGTATTTGGACTACAAGGCTAAAGCTTCTCCTATATCAAAGATTTTTCTTTGGGTTGGGTTGGGGTGGGTGGTTTAGGGTTCAAGATTGAAGAACAGCATCAATGAAAGCCTGAGCTCCAGAAAACACACCCATGCACACACACACACACACACACACACACACACAGACATTTTGTCACTCCTAGGTCACGGGGAACTTGAGCACTTTTGCACCATGACATGACTTATTTCCGCACCTACACAAGAAAATATCAGACACACTGAGGCCCACAGAGCCAGTTAGTGCAATAAGCAAGCCTTGCTTTAATTAGAGTCTTCTTTGAACACACTCAGGCATCACTGAAGCTTTTGCCAACACACCAGACTGCGCGAGGAGCGTTTACCTTTCATGGCTTCCTTGCGCTGTAGTTTGTAGGTTTCCTTGCCGCGGCAGAGGCGGTAAATAAAGAATCCCAGCTGATCCACGTTTTCAATGCGATCAGTAACAATCATCTGCTCATGAATCAAATAGGACTGAGGCAAGTACGTTCCAGCCTGTTGAACAAAAACGTAACAGCTCTGTCAAAAGCCATCTCTCCATGGTCTGAGTACACAAGAAACCATTTGCAGTGCTTTTCTTCAACATATCTTCAAATTTTTTCAAAATACGTACTATCCATTGACTTTCATTCTAAATGTGCAAACTTCACTACAGTACAGAAACGTGTAACAATTACATGCAAAAACATCACAGAACTTCCACTGCTGGTAACACCCACTACCCTCCTGCTACAGTAACATCAGCCCTCAGCAGGTTTTTTTCTAGGGGTACCCACTGTCACAGGCCAGTTCAGAACTTATCATCCAAAGTTTTCACCTAATTAATAACAGCCCACCAGACCTCAACAGGAACAACTCCCAAGCAGGAGTTGGCAGAACCATGATCCACATGGAGATAGTCCTGCTGGTGAAGCAGGCCACCTGCAGTATAGTCCAGCTGCAGTCCATGGGGTTGGGAGGCCTTGAACTTATTCACAGCGTGGGTCACTGCTCTCAAACCAAAGCCAAGATGAGACCATCTATCCCTGTAAGTTATTATGGCGACTTTTAAGTTATGTAAGTTATTATGGCAAAGCCAAAGTGGGACATCAGGTGTTTCAAGGCAATACACTGAAAAAGGGGAGAGCCACGATGACATACAAAGGCTTTCCAAGCCCTCTCTAGACCCTCCAGTATTATTCTGACACAGATGAAATGATGGAGGAATCTGGCTCTGTGCACACCTCATTGTACACAGACTTAGCTGTCAGCCGGTTTTCTAATATCACCACTATTAAATAATCATCCATTTTTAAAAATACAAAGAAATCTTGCTAAGAGTGGTTCTAATTTATAGCATTGTAAAGAAGGTGTTCCTTGCTTTTAAAAATAAAATTATCAGTTATTGTGAAAACAAATTCAGATTCCGTTGTGAAAGACTCTGTATTTTTTAGTGACAATAAACAACTTGAAATTTCTGCTGTGAAACAAGATCATCTTTTCAGTTCCAGTGACATGTTGAAAAGCTGACTAAATGCTATTATTCCCAGTAAAGAAAGAAAGGACTCCATAAAATTCACTTTAAATTTTGCATGAATATATAAATTATGAATATTTTCTTCCATATATACTATGAGGAAAACAACAGCAACTTTTTTTTCCTGTAAGTAACAGCTTAGCAAACATCACTCTCCCAAATTATCCCACTCATTATCTTGTAATTAAATCACTGCAAATTACTGCATCTTAACTCCTGGTCTCTTGAATCTCAGGAAGGAGCCCTGAGGGAGTGCCAGAGCACAGCCACAGTGCAGGGCACTGGCAGGGTGGGCAGCAGTGCTGAGGACTTGGGGGGCAGCCTGCAAGGACACTCCTGGGCTCATGCCCTCCAAACCACAGGACCTCCCAGCCCACCCCAGACCCAGCCTTCTCAGTCCTCCCTGGATGGGACAGGAGGAGAGGAAACACAGTGCAAGAATCTCCTCTGCCCAGCTGCTGCAGGAGCAATTACCCAGCACTGGGATCCAGCATAGCCACAAATATCATCATTTTTGAGACATCCTGTGCACTGTCTACAGTTAAAATTAGCCAGTTGGCTCAGCAGTGGGAACGAGGTGGATGAGCAAATATATCTGGGTTTCAGTTTTGTTTCCTGAAGAAACAAAGGAGGCCTTTCATGTCTGCACATTGGAGCAAACTGTATCAATATACAGAAATGTGGAACTTTAGGCTAAAATTAGAGTGTTTCTTAAACCCCAGAACAGCCCATGTTCCTCCATGTACATAAAATGCCCTCTGCATGTATTGAGAGCTCATTTTAGTGAAACCAACACGTTAATTTCATACTTTTTTTTTGCTGGTGCAACCAGTGTGACTGCAGGACAGTATTTACTCACTTTATGTATCTGCAGCATCGTTTTCCAAATTCCAGTTACAAATCTTTAGCCTGATTTTCTGTGACATCAAATGCCCACAGCTTTTTGTTAATACAATGAGAATTAAGCAGATGTCTCATAAAATTAGGGCACCCACTGTTGGGGACAATGATCAAAACTGTTTGCTTTTGCACAGATTTTCAGTTAAATGTGTGATGCCTGGTTATCCTCTTACTTTTAAACCAAGCATATTTGATTCTGTACTAATGACAAACTATGAAATTAACAGATTTTAGTAGTGGAATTTGTGTGATCTAAAAATGCAAAGAAAACAGCACAGACAAAGTTAAAAAAAATGGGGTCACTGAGTTTTACAGACACATCATCCTTATACACAGGAAATGAAAATATGGTTAAATAGCCAGTCTCAAAATAGGAAGCAAAAAAGCAGCAAACTACTTACTTGTGGTAAATTTTCACATGAAATTTATTTACACATACAAACCACTCAGAAATGGCTAAAATGCTTCCTGGAGTCCTAATTCCAAAGCCTTTTTTGAAACATGCAAACCCAAAGATGATGTAACTGTTCTAAAGTTAGAAAAGCCCAGTAAAATATTAAAACACTCTCCCCAAATCTTAGACACATTTCATCAGCTCTCTTCCCTACCGGACTCTTTTGCTGCTCTGTGAAGAAACCAGAAGGCCAGAACCCAAGGTAAATAGTATTTAAATCTGCAACTGAAAGCATACATTATGTAAAGTGCACAGCAGATCCAACACATCTCATGTGCATCACCCTCAAGCCACTGGATCGAAGTGGGGGCCAGCCCTAGGCTGTAAACAATGCCCCTGTTAAAAGCATTTCCCAGTCTTATCTACTCCGTGCCTCTCAGCTAACCAGTCTTAGTCCAGTGCACACATGCTTTATAGAAACTTCAGTCACAATGGATTATAAATTAAAAAACACACAGATTACTATCAAAGAGTCCAGCTACACCACATTTACATGGTTTTGTCAGCCAAATTTATAGCACTGAAGAAAATCAGATTTTTTTGCCTTCCTCTGAATTAATGATTCCTTCATGATTGTAGATCATTGTCTAAGTAGGTTACAGACTCTTTTTCTTTTTGCAAAGACCTCTAGTGATCATGTGCCTTTTGTGAATGTCAGAGTTCTGCAGAAGGGAAAAAAACCAAACTTCTACTTGTTCCCGTCTTAAGAACAAATTACTTGTAATTTAATCATACCTTGATATTGATGAGCAGCTCCAGGAAATTTTTTGGTGGCATAACAACTGAAGTGTTCAGAGGAATCACATAGCACTTATCCAGGCTAAGGTCAAGATAGGCAGTGAGTCTCTGTTGAGAAAACATTTATTTTAATCAAAATAACAACAAGATCAGAAAACTGACAAACAGACACTGCTGAACAGCTATTGCCTTGTGCTGTTCTTCAAATTATTCTTTTGTTCACTGTAAAGTCTGTCCAACAAACTCCAATCTTAGGGCAAGTAAAAGCACAAACAAAGGGCAGCCTTGATGAGAGTCTATATTTTCGACAGGGATTTGGGCAAGGCAGCAGGTGATGAGGAGCTCAAATGCACCAAGCAAGGAAATTACAAAGGTGTACCTCAGCAGTTATGGAAACAAGTACAGTATTCATTTATGCCTAGTGCCTTCATTGTGAAACAATAGGGCAAAAACCTGGCTCTAATCTTCATGCTTTTATATTTTGTTGTAGTTTAAAGAGAAAATGCTGCTGTAAGAACAAAACACAGAAGGAAAATAAAATCGCTATGGATAATACAACAAAAGTAATTTTAGGTTCAAAAATATGACTGACTTGCAAGGTTAATGATTATTCACAGTTGAATTATTATCTTTATACAGTACCTGAACGGCAGTATTTGCCATTATTTGATAAAAAGCCCAGGGAATTACCCTGATGAATCCTGTAGCTCTGTTCACTGAGCTGTGTTTTACTGCACCTGTTCTTGCTAAAGAAGAGGTTATCTCTAGCTGATGAAAGCTTTGAGGCTGTGTATCTATATAAAATACTGAGCACCAGGGGCCCAGCAGTCAAAATAATGCCAGGACAGCAATAATCAGGCAGCTAATCTCATTACATGGGGCAAGTGCTGTATCTATGGCAAATGACCCTTGCACTGACGTTTAGAGCAAAGCCTTTAACTTATTAAATCAAAAAGTAAATTTTAAATATTATATTGCTCTTACTTGCTTCTAAGATGCTGCTTTCTTTTTTCATTTTCTAGTTTTCCCTCTTTACAGCCTTTATTCTAATTCTTAGCAGAAGGTCCCTAAATATATTCTGAAATATTATTTGAATTACATAGCTTGAGCAAGCAATCTTTTCCTCCAAATCTGGCTATGAATATTTGATAGATAGCACTTTAAACTCCGAAGTTTGCATAAAAAAATAGGATATTTCCCTATTCTTTTTCAGCTTAGCTTAAAAAAAGCTGTTCAGCAAAGTCTTCAAATGTTCACAGAGATTTAGCTTCCTGAAAACCAGCTGTACAACACTTCATTGCCATCAGACAGCTCGAACCATGCTGATTCAGAAAAAGAAGGCTTCTAATTGTTTTACAGCTGCTCTTAACACTGAGAGCTGTAGGCCTGTCAACTGCCTTAACAGAAATTTATTACCATGATTCCTAGCAATCAATTTTATATCTCCAAAAAAGGAAGATAGCTTTGAAACCCTAGTTCAGTGCCTCTAGGAATCGTAGTAGCCTGTGGTGCACAAAGAAATTAAACTTTGGCTTCCTGTGGCATCTGGAAAATGAGCTATCTTCCATGGTCCTTCTCCTTCTGCTGCTGCTTTGGAGGTTTGAGCCATGCTAGGAGAGCATCTCTAGGAGTGCTTGAACACACCCAGTGACATCAGATGCAATCAGCCTCTCTAAGCTGATGTCAAAGCTACCTCAGCCCTTTCCAAATTTCCCTTGGCACCACAGCAGTTGGTCAAATTCTGGCTCAGTTGACTCAGCAGAGCAAGAACAATTTTCTCTTTCGTTTCTCATAGTAAGGAGAGCAAATAGATCCAAGATCTTTCCCCTTCCGAAAACAGAACTGTATTTGCAAATGGTGGTTTACACACTACCTGATGATGACTCAATCGTGCTGTACTTTATGCCCATTAGTTAATAACTGCTTGCAGCCTGCTGCGGATCAAAACACGTTTCTGCTTCCTCCTCCACCCCTTTGCTTTCCCCCACCATAATAAATGAGTATATTTATCAGGATGACTGAGGGGGAACATTTTTCAAGTTTTAAATGCTTTCAACTTCTTCAGACATATTTCTTACCCGGTGGAAGTCGTGGACAATATCAGCAGGATCGCTATCAGCAAATTCAGGGACTGGCACACTGATAAACTCAACATCTTCCTCCTCCAGGATCTGAATATTTTCCTCAATTGTGTGGTAGCGAGCAGTCTGAGCCTCTGCCCCAGGCTCAGGTAAACTTAAGCCATCTTCAATGTACTTTATTCCACAGAAATACACACCACCCTGCTAAAAATAGTAAACAACACAGCAACAAAAAGATCAGTAACGCAGAAGTTTAAAAGTAATATTCTCTGAAGAAAACTTGTCATAACAAATGAAATTTTTTGCCTTTAATTTGATTCATACACCAAAGCAGGAGCCAGTTGCTATCTACAAGAGGACCATGGCTAAAACCTCAATTACACTCAACCCAGAGGGAGCTCTTTGGAAAGAATTCAAGGAAAATTCAAGGGAAACAGGATCCCATAAAGCAGGTTCTTAAAATCCAATCTTCTGTGTATTTTTAGAAAGACAATGAAGTTCCTACATCTATATGCATACATATTATTATTATTAAACTATGACCTAACTGTTGTCAAAATTACGAATAAAAACATTAAAACTGGTCATCCAAATCACCTTTAAAAAGCAAGTCTAACTCTAAATTTGGTCCTGCTTGCAGCAGAGGGTTGTACTAGATGACATGAAGACTTTCTTTCCAAACTCAATTATCCTGTGAAGTTGATTAGTTTTACAAGACTTCAAGAGTCTTGAAAGTCAGTTTCTAAAATAATTTTTGAACAGTTTTAAGAGACAAAAAGGTAAAAAGAGAAAAAAAGGTAAAAAGAGAAATTGAAATAACTAATTTGTGTCCTTCTGCCACAGTACACGTGGCAGGCTACGTAAGTGAAGTGTAAAATACAGTTCTGAGTCAGAGGAAGTCATGTACCAAATTTACACACCAAATAGTTTTAGAAATATAGAACTCTGAATATGCACATGCCATCAATTTAAAATTTTACATTGAAAATGTGTCTTCAGTGCAATGTCAGCTCAATTCCTGAATGTTTCCTTTAACGCAGATCAGACTCATAAACAAGCAGCACAGGTTTGAATTAAATGGCACTTTCAGTTTCATCTCACTGGCAGGTGAAAGGTGGAGCATCCAGTGCTAAGCACGGGTGAAATGTGCATTAGAAATGCAACTGGCCTTCAGCTCCTCAGCTCGTTAATCCACCCACCATGATAAGCTGTGCTGTTTAAGCATCATGTTCGAAACACTACTTATCCCCTGTAAATTTGGTTAATGTGATAGCCAAATAGACTACAAACTGCAAGTTCAGCTAGATATTCTCAAGTTTAATCACTCGGCTTTCCACATTAGCAGCTACTAAAATGGGCGGAAAGTAACAGTCCTGCTATCAGGGACAAGAACATGATTTTTTATCTTATAATTAGGCGCTCAAACCAGTGGGCTAGAGAGATTCATGTTTTGCTTACCCTCTCCCTTTCTGGCTCTGCGATCTTGCAACCCCAGCAGTTTCTGAAGCAGGGAAGGTGTGCTCCCACCACTTGGGCAACAGCACATCCAGCACTGCCCAGTGACAACTCCCCCCACGGGAGACAGTATTTAGCTCATATCTCCCATGTTTCAGGTAAATGCTCCATTTCCCGGGCACTGCTGCCATCATAGAGCTCCTCTTGCAGCAGTGTTATTTGTTAAAAGACTGAAAATACATTTTGTTAGAGGTCTAATCTTGTCAGTGTGGATTAGACTTGACAGGGCATGTTTAAACCACACTGACTGTGCTTTTCCCAAGTCCCCTGTAGGGCCCAGATTTCTTATCCATGTGGAGGCTAGGGAAGGGGAGAGTCGCCACGGTGCTTTCACAAGCAGCTCCTTTCCTGTACATTAGCAGTGCCTCTCATGTGTTAGGAAACCTGGGATCAAACAAGGAGGCTTTCAAGGGGTTAATCCACCTCCAGTATTTGGCACTGCAAAAGAGAAAAGAGAGTAGATAAAAATCTGGGACACCACTGGGGCTCCTAAACCCAAGCCCTATTTAGATACAATCTTTCTCTGCAAAGTGAGGTTTTCAAAATTGTTGCTCTCTTTTATTTGCCAGCTTCACTTCTGCCCTCCTCTGCTGATAGGTAACTTCAGAGAAGGCAAAACTCTGGCCCTTAGAAAACATGAAGTTTTGGAAAGAAAAATAGTTTATTTCCTTTGGTTTAGTCTGTTCCTCCTCTTCTAAATGTAACACAAAAAGAACAGTCTGTTGCTCCTCTTCCCACAGAGAAAAACAGCCCTCTCATAATGAGTATGTGACTTACCTGGAATGCAAAATATTTGTACAGATAGGCACCACCCAGGAACACACCAGCCAGCATAAAGGCCAATCCAAAGCACATGCACCAGCACCAGGCCCTTCTCTGTCCAACAGGCACAGGATCCTCAGGGTCCTGCAAGGCATCAGAGAGGGACCTTCAACACACTGTTCCCAAGGCAAGTAAGAGAGCAGATACTTCAGGCTCAGCAAATACAAACACTGCATCCACCAGAAAAGGCTGTATGCACTTTAGCACAAGTGTTTAGAAAATTACCTTATTTGGTAAAATTTAAAACAAGTCTATTTAAGTTGAGGTTTAGTAAAACTTGTACTTTTAATGCCATCATCACCGACTAAATCAGCCGACCTAAGAGAAAAATATAACAAAAATCTCCTGAGATACCTAATAATGCACACTGAGTCACTTCCCAGGTTGCAGAAAGAAAAATATGCATTGTCAGGCAACCTCCATGCAACAACAGCAGATCGAGGAAGCCAACTCAGAAAGGTCAGATTCTGTTTTATCTTAGTATATGCAATATAAGTGAATCCAAAAAAACCAACAAAAGATCAAAGGCAGTAACAGCAGCAAAATATATCCATTCCTACGTTGTTCCATCAGAACAAAACAGTCTTTACCACAACTTGGCTGGCAGAATAGCGAGGGTGGGAATGAAAAAAATATAAAGATGCTTTGTAAGTTGTTGTTAAGGAAGCTTTCTGCTCTATCTGCTGTTTGTGTAATACTGAAGGAATGACAGGATGTTTCCCCTTCAGGGCACTAGTTTGCATAACCATGCCATCCCCACAGGCATCCTAAGCAATGAACTGCTGCTTGCAAAATCTTTCCTCTGTCAGCCACATTACAATGTTCTTTCCTCCCCCAAGTGTTTGCCTAACTCATACACAAAGTAAAAAAGACAACAACAATAATAATAAAAAAAAAATTTAAAATCCAACTTTGAGCTACCCTGTTCCAAGCCAGGGTAGCTCAGGTTTCCCAGAATAATCCTGGGAAAACATCTGAATTCAAAGAAACAAAGAAATTCATTACCCCTTTGCAACCCCAAAACAATAACGCAGAATGATGACCAGGGCAAAATCATCGTGACTGAATGAACAAAAAAACACCAAACCAGAAAACTGAGGAAGAGCAGGATGGAAGCGCTTGAGAAGGCTTTGACATCCATAGTTGTTAGCCAATGTTCTGTCTGATGTGTTGGGTCTTTTTGCTGCATTTGCTAATTAAAATGATAACCCACTCAACAAAGGTATGGGTACAGTACCCAGCTGCCTAGGCCCAGTTAGGAAGGAATTCCCCTTATCTGGCTGAAGCAAGTCTGACACCAAATGGAAAGGGGACCCTCCCTGTAAATGGTGGAAGAAAGTGGCACTTCCTGGGAATGACTCAGCTATCCCAGAGAAGGGTAAGTAGCATTTTGGAGGGACTTACTTCTTTTCACTGACTACAGACGGAAATTCCTTGGTTAACAAAGTAGGTACCTAATTCATATGCAGCTAAAATTAAGTGACCTGAAACCCACCTTTACAGTACACTGCAATTACCTTTCATACAGAAGTGGCAATGCAACTTCTTTTCCAGGCAGCGGCTGCCAAAATCTGATTCAGAAATATTTAGAGTCAAACTAAAGATATTTCACACATTTTATTTTAATTTACCTTGCTAAATACTATAGTAAATCAGATTGTGAAATCTCCATCTTTGGAGGTTTTCAAGACTCAACTAGAGAAAGCCATGGCTAATCTTGCTTTGGCAACCATCCTGTTTCTAAAAGGAGGCTGCAGCAGATTACTTCCAGAGGCCCCTTCAAACCAACATTTCTGGGATACATCACAAGGCAAAGTGAAATTATCAAAATAACATTCACTGCGGACTGAAAACACAAAATATAAAGACAAGAAACAACTTTTTAACACTTTTAGAATACCAATTATTTAAGGAATTCAGTGTAAAAAATTACAAGATTACTAGCTGCCTGATTTTTAACCTGGCTCTTTGCAAAGACTGAGAATAGGACATAATGCCCATGCTAATCTAATTAACTCTCAGGTCACGTTGAGAGTCACTGTGGATTCTTCTATAAATCATCTCAATTATAAATCTAAACCAGGTAAACCAAGGATTTTTATTTTTATGTTGCCCTGTATCATTAGGTAACTATTTCCCTAGATATTTCAAAGCATACAGGACACCTGATTGAAACTTTTTGTAATAGTTGTCACTTAAACCATTCCAAGTTAATGCCAGAAAAAGGGATAGGAAACTGCCTTTGGGATACAATATCAAAATATTCCCTAGTGAAGAATATAAAGAGTATCTTTATTCTTTCCTAGACCTGCTTTCATCCCCCCACACCTTTTTAACTTCAACCAGAATTATCCATTAATGGAGTAACTGCCTCTTCCATTTTTTTCATTATTTTTTAAGTCCAGAAAGACTAAGAAAACATGCACCTGGGAAATGGTGAGGAAGGCACACAGAGTATGAACACCTACCTGGAAATGGGGGTTAATGTCAGATCAATTTTCCACAAG
The DNA here is from genome assembly GCA_013399945.1 of Ploceus nigricollis. Taxonomy (NCBI): domain Eukaryota; kingdom Metazoa; phylum Chordata; class Aves; order Passeriformes; family Ploceidae; genus Ploceus; species Ploceus nigricollis. Next base: position 19,670 of record VXBC01000225.1, read on the forward strand.
CCACCAAAATAATCAGAAAAAAGGAAAGCAACTTTTACTCTTTAATCATGCTAGGAGGAACCTGAAGGACAAGTTTATCAGTATTCCACCTTAAATCATCTTGCTTTGATATATGAGATGACAGATGCAAACAACGGGTTTAATACAACTTTTTTATCCTTTACCACCAGCTAAAGGCCATCATTATTATTTCTGAAGGTGTCCCTTGTGGTGGCACGTTAAGCTATTTTGTATTTGTAGTTGCCTATCATTGATTTGTCCCCAGCCTACCAAAAACAGGCCATTAAATTCAGAGCAAGAGTTCAAGCCCAGTTTAGGCTACTGCTTAGGAGAATGAATGAAAGCACAGCACCTTATCACAGGCAGAACCTGAAACTGACAACACTGGAAAGATTTTATGCTACTGAAAGAGAACAAAGAATTGACCTCCTAGCCTGAAAACTACAATTGTACATTGTCAAGCAGTTTAAAACCAGCTTAAATTAAAATATTATAAATAATTTACTGAAGCCAAATTACATATGTAGCTGACCCATGGCTAAGCTCTCTAAGCTTTTGTATTGTTGCCGTAACAGCTTCGTTTGGGCTGTATTGACCCAAAAGAATAATTTGTCCCTCGCTACAAAAATCTGACCCTCTGCACTGCAGAAGAAGGAAGTGCAATGGATGCTCACCCTCCTTCCAGGTGACTCATGTTCTGAAAAAAACCCATTAAGTGAAAGCAAATCCCCACTAAGAGGGACAGTGCTGAATTAGCGCTTCTCCCCACATGGTTACAACTGCACTTTGTTCCCCGGCAGCAGCGCTGACTTCTGAAGCCAGAGCACAACATGAGACTGCAGCCTCAATGACTAATTTTTCTCTAGGCCAGCTTTCCACTGCCAGAGGTACCTCACAAAAGAAAGCATCATGTACTTGAGGTGAAGACTGACCTCTAAAAATACGCCTCTCTACTTCTGTGAGCAGTAATAAATAATTACTGTCCTGGTCCCTTTGTTTCCTCTCTTCTGCTTCATCCCTGCCCCATGTTCTTTCAACTCACTTGTGAATCCTCAGCCTTAAGGTGATGCCACAAAATTCATCTCTGATGCAAAATGCCTTAAGAGAAACTGGATGTAGGCCCAAAACTGGCTTGTTTCCCTTGATTGTTCTAATTGGAAAATATTTGATTAGCCTATTTCCCATGGATAAGACATGAAACAGAAGCATCTCTCTGCCACTTGTACACTAAATCCTAGTGTGTTGAAATTAAATGGTTCAGGACTTCCCAACCTGAATAGCTTCAAGCTCTGCAGTAACATTTTCCTTTCAGATAGAAAACAAGTATTAAATTCTCCATTATTTGAGACTAGCAAGATTCAAATCTAGAGTCTTCTCACAAAGAAGTGACAAGATGACTACAGTTTTCAGAACAGGTCCCTTCATTGGTGACCACAGCAGTAGTCATAAAACGTCTCCTCAGATGGGCATGTGATACCACAAACTATTTATCACATCACTCTCAGCTACAGAGAGATGCGCACAAAAACATCTTTATAACAATTAGCATTAAGTGTTCTGCAGTAAATTAAAAAAAGAAAAAGTTAATAACCTCATAACCCCATAAACCTGCAAACACCAGCAGTTATTAATGGCTAGTGACCATATTCTCTTGCTCTTTATTTTTTTTTTTTTAATAAATGCTGTATTTTAGAATGGACAAATTCATGTTTGGGGTAATATCACAAATGTATTCTAAGAAGCTCCAATGCTGAGCCACAAATGTGTATAATTAGACTTGATAATTACTTAGATTTTCCCCTTGTGGCTTTTTGTACATAGTGGAATATAATTGCTTTAACATTATAAAAGTAAAGCAGTCTATAAACTTAAAAGGCATATGTCTAGTTCATATTAAAATGAGTGAGAAGATTATCAGACCTTGCTCCTTTGCAGAAATTAAGGACACATCTATCTAAACCAGATATGACAAACAACATGCTGTGAGAAGTCCAGAATACTGTATGACTGCTGTACAGCTATGCAAAAAATAATGCCCCAAATTTAAAAATAGATAAGATAGCAATAAAAATAATTTTGGGAGGAGGAAATGTCTTTTGGAATGAGCAGTCTTTGATCCACAGAGAAACCAGATGTAGAGCATTACTAAGTATTACAAACATTACTAAAAATGTCTGCAGTATAATACACAAAACGTCCATAATTATGCATGTGAGAATAACATCTATTATATATACACAAACACATATATAAAAGCTTACAGTTAATGTGGGTAGAACTGGCAGGAAACTGTTCAGAACAGTTTTTCCTCCAAGGTCCTCTGTGTGCCACTTAGCTCACATGGATGGACAGAACACAGTCAGACAGACTGAGTTTCCTGAAGGCAAATATTGACCAACTGCAGCTTTAATTAGTGGAGCGGGAAGAAGGGAAGTTAATGATGACTCCCTAGAAGTGTTTTTTAATGAGAGAAGCTAAAAAGTCTTTAAATAAAATACTGACCAATGGCTGTATAAACTGAATTCTGTTGGTCAGGCTCGCCTGCTCTGACTTGTAAATACGACATCTGTAGAAAATCCTCACAAAAGAAAATCAATTTAAAATTAACTTAATTTAGAAAGAGCTCTGCATTCCTTCGATGGTATTCCTGCCTGAAGACTGCTCCAAGCCTGGTATTCTATTTATTACTTGTTGCAGATGGGAAATTAAGTCAGGCTTTTGCAAGACTCCTTAATTGGCAGATGCTGCAAATCTGGAAGGCGATCATACTGATCTGCCTCTAAAACAGCAATTCTATGCTTACTAATAAAATAAAATTTAAATTTTAAGTACAATCATCTTTTAACTTGCTAGTTGGAAAAAACCACTCTATATATAATAGATGCTTCAGAGGTTTCTCACTTGTCCAGAAAACAAGCTGTGGCTGTATATATGCAGTTGATATCTGAACATTGGAAGTGCCAACACTGCCAGCTCTGCCAGTTCTTCTGTCACAATGGACAGAGACTTGTCCATCTGACCAAAGGCTCTCTGCCTAAAGAACAACATGAAAACATGACCTTAGTTGTGCTGCTGTTCACTGTAGTCACGTAGCGTGAATAACCAAGGAGATAAATCAATCAGAATTATCCATTAGGCAGGTGGTACTATTAACTCTCCTTCTATTTCTCCTATCTGCATATGGTCTTCGAAATAGTATAGTAAATGCAAAATCTTTTAGACTAGAAAATCCAGAAGTAAGAAGAAACTAAATTCCAGGAGCTTTACAAGTTCAAAGTCCAAGGTTGTTTTAATTGGTTGAATGTTATCTTTGACGAAATAATGGGGGAGTTTTATTAAAACATACAGTGTCTGTCAAATGACTCATTTCATTGTTCAAACATTGTAACTATAACAGAATAAAAACATCAGTATAAGCAGCCAGCTCAAGATCATCTTAAAAGGAGAATGAGAGCTGGTAGGTAGGAAGGTAGCTGCAGCTGCATGTATTGGGAGAGAGAGAGGTGAAGAGAGAACAAAAACTGGAAAACAGGCAAGAGTAGGGGAGCAAGAAATAAAACTAAGAAACATGTTGGAACATGTTCAAATTTTCTGCAGGAAGTAAAGAACAATTACAACTGTAAAGTGAATGTTAAGGACAGGAATCAGCAGTTCATCCACAGCTATGTGATAGAGGGACAACAAAAGAAGCATATCTGAAGAGTAATCCAGCAACTCCTAACCAACATGAGTAATCCTGATTTACCTAAACACTGCCTCCATTTCTGAGATAAGAGACTGCAAAACCTGATGGCAGTCAGCAATTAAAGAGGTGGTAAAGACTCTTTACTTTTACTCTCTGGTAAAGAAATGGGTAAAGAAGGAAAAAGCCTGTAACTATTCAAATTGCTGTTTTGGTTAAATTTTGGAGTAGCATTAAGATGCATCATTGTTAGCTCTGGTCTTACATGAGCTACACATTCTCATGTGACAGGGTACTTAATCTCACTGAAAGTTGTATTTTTAGACCAGGCAAAGACTTCTTTTCAGGTGATTCACCTGCACTTTTGGCTATACCCTCATCCCAGGCTGTCTACAGCAAGCGTACAACTAACCACACACTGTATTTGACTGTTTGCTTCAAGCTGTGCTCCCCAGATTGTTCCTCTTCTCTGTCCAGTTTCAAGACCTACCAGCTTCCTTCTCTGGGCACTTATCCTATGTCTATGCCCCCTGTATCTTTCTCACCCAAAGCAGAGCTCTCCGGTATCTGCTATAGCAGAGTAACTGGGCACATCTTATCTCCATTTCCTCCCTTCACCGTTGCCCCAAGATAAACCACGCATCACCAAGCTCTGGTGAAGAGGAGCTGGGCTATGGCCACAGCACTTTGTCCTGCCACATCAACCAGCAGAGCACTCCTGTGCCTCTTGACCGGCGTTTTCATTGCAAACAGTCAGGGCAAGCACTGCTCTCCTGGGTCGTCTTCTGTACAGATATTAGCACCACGGGACCTTAATATCATCTTATACTCCTACTGAACATGACGAAACACTTCCTTTACTGCATGACCCCAAACACTGGCACAGCTTGTCCAGGGAGACTGTGGAGCCTTCCACCCTTGGAGATACTCAGAAGCTGACTGGAGGTGGTCGCAAGCAACCAGCTGCAGGTGGTCCTGCTAGAGCAGGGGAGTTGGCCCAGATGACCTCCAATGCCAGCCATTCTGTGATACACATCTACGGTTTTTAAGTAACACTAATACTATAGAGGATGAAGATTAACAAATAACTCTAACCACTTGCTTCATTTAAGAAAAAAAAAAAAAATCAGACTTCCAGGAGTGCTGGGTCTGTGCTAGACAAGTAAAGCTCCACACATCCTTTACTTCACTTTGGAGTTTTATGATTCTTCTGCCTTCTCCCCACTCCCTGCCATGAAAACTTTAACAAAACCTACAACATTTGGAAAATGTCTTGCCTCTAAATGTCTGGCTGCTCAGGGTGGAAATCAGGTTTATTTAGAAAATATATTAATATTGCTGAATTTCTCTACATATTTTCATAAACTGGAATGACAGGAATTTGTTCTGCATTCCACACTTAGTTTTCTCACATATTTAAAGGAAAGAGAAGTATTCTGGTGCAAGTTTGCAAGTGATAGACAAAAACATGCAGGTGGAAAGCTTGCACAGGTATCTGGCTAGAGGGATTGATTTTTTAAACAAAATCCTCGAGCCTAAGAAGTCATATGGGACATTCTTCAGAATGCACTTTGCTTTCAGAAAACAAAATCACCACACCCTTTATAGTTACAGCATACTGAACATGGCATTTCATTAAACTGTCCAATTTTGAAAAATGCTTCATTTTTAAACATTGCCAAAACAAACCCTTTACCCACCTGCACTTTTTGACCTACAACTGACTTACATTCTACCATACTCACAAAAACTACACTAAATCAATCTATAACTTTAATGAAGTATTTCTTTCATCTTTATCCTGAATGAGATCAGTGTTTGAAAACAGGAACTTAGAAGGTTCCTATTCCATTTTAAATGGATCAATACTAAATTATCTCTTTGACCTTGATTGTTTCAGTCCCTGTTTCTCCCTTACCCTGCTCACTTTTATCTGAAGTTTCTTTTTTCCTATGACTGCCTGATTCTCAGACATCAGTATGATGGAACACTATGTGAATTTAACCTAGATTTCTCTCAAGGCTATTTTCCCAAGTGGCGTTGGCTCTTTCACCCAAGAGATCTCATTAGCATGCACATATGCACCACTGAGCCTCAGAATTTAATAACTCTATTCCCAGTTCAGCCACAGATGGTATGTCATCTCAAACAAGTTACAAAGGCTGTGTCTCAGTTTCTCTCAAAAGTAGAATCCAGCATCACAAAACCCACTTGTGAGGTCTGTAGTCCTTCTTCAAAGGAGGGTAGACTCTGAAGCCTGTCTAGGTTGCTCAGGGCTCTTGACCAGTCAAGGTTTGAAAACTGCTAAGACTGACACTTCAAAGCTTCTCCGGGTAATTTCCTCAGCAGCATTCAGTTCTCCTCAAGACTAAAAAATATTTTGCTTCTATCTGTCAGAAGCTCTCTTTTTTAAATTTATGACCACTGTCTTTTCAGTCACCTCCCCAGGCACTGGGAGGCTGCTGTGGAGTCCTCCCTGCAGCAGTTTCATTTCTGGGTTGAACAAGTCCCACTCCCTTGGCTGCTCCTCACAGGGTGTAACCTCCAGCCTCTGACTATTGTGGTGGCCCCTGCTGGACTCACACCAGTTTGTTGCTGTCCTTTTTTGGATCAGAGAGCTCTCAGCCTTCAGTGATGCCAGTGACTAGTGTCCAGCTGACTGTCCACCAGAAGCCCTGGGTCTTTTTCAAGCAGAGCAGCTTCCCAGCCAGGTGGTGCCCTGTGTATCCTGACGGCAGAGGATGAGTCTGCTCCAGGTACAGGACTTGGCATTTGCTATTTCTGAAACTCATGAGATTTTGTTCAGCCCATTACTGTAGTCTGTTAAGGCTCTTGTGAATGGCAGCTCTGTCCTCAAACACATACACTCTGCTAATACATGTATTAGTGAATTAGAATGCATAGTACCTGAACAGCAAGCACAGTTCTCTGAGTGGAAACCATTCTATATGCAAATACAGAATAGCATTTAATTGTAGCAGTTATGAGTATCAGCACAGGAGAGCTGACCTTGGAAGGCTGATGTTTAATTATGCCCTCTTTCTAGACAAAACTGTTGTAACAAACTGAAGGGCTTCAGTGCAATTAGATATTCCAAGTCTGAAGTGGAGCACACACTCCAGTGCCCAGCACCTGGCAGAATCACACCCTGCAGGATCACAGACCTGGCCAGCATTCAAACACCTCACCAAGAGCTTCCCAGAACTGCAAACCTTAGGCAAGACAACCCACTGCACTGTGCAGCAGCCTCCGGGTCGTGTTTGGCCTCACAACCTTGCAAAGGCCGCTGCATTTTCAAATGTGTAAGGGCAAGGGTTTTCTATTTCTGTGTAGGTTTTATCTTTTAAAATAAATAAATAAATAAACAGGCCTTAGTGATTCAGCAACTATGTGAGATCCACCCCAGAGATCACTGACCCCTCCCAGTTATGATCTCCCCAGCCTGCTCTTTTTTCATAGTCATTCCACCATCTCATTCTACCCACAAAAGAGCAGAAAGCTGCCATCAAAGCAGGAGTTTGCTGAACACTAGGACAAAGACAACCACAAATTAACCAAGGACTTGCATTCAAGGAACTCTGCTCTTAAAATGCCTGTGGGTTTTATTTTTATGTGTGTATATATATATATGAAATTATATGTATTGCATACTTAATCATAGATCAACTTTAGAAAAATTTAGAAAAATATTTGTGTACGCGCACACACACACGCACACACACACACAGACTACATGGAAAAGACAAACAAGATACCAATTTTTTTTTTCAGGATCTCTATAATAACTGTTGGGCAAATATGACTTTGGCATTTTGTCATGATGAATTTTGTACAGCTGTTGCACAGAGGACCCTTGCTTGTAGATGAGACATGGATCACTCAGGAAGGACCTAGTACTTTTCTGTATGTCCACTGTGGCCCAAACCCTACCCAGATCACACGATGTCTGCCACAAAACCATTTCTGACTTCATTGCAGAGCTCAATCTTATTAATTATCTCATTCCTTTGGTTTACCACAAAGTAAACCAAATTAGGACAGATATCCAAATTTTATAAATTAGCACGCTTTTCATCTGTAGATTCAAAGTAATTTCCACCGAGGATAAAAAGCAGTACATAAATAGTAAGAAAATGAATGTTGTATTATTCATACAGATCAGGAGACTAAAAGCAGATAATGCTAACCTTTGTCAATCACAGCACAAGGGGAGGAAGGGGAGAAAAAAACCAGGGGAAAAAAAAAGGAATCTGTGCAATAAGTAACAAAACACATAATTATTTATCCCAGCTGTAGTTACATTTTAAAAATGTCATAATATTTTTGGAAGTACAGAATAAAGAATATTTAAAATTACTAGGACTTAAAAATGCAGTATATGTGTTTGAAGGTATTTCCTGAGGGTCACAGAGAGGACTATTTTCTTTTTATGAAGAGCTATCTGATGCCTGTATCTACTGGCTAGAAAATACATATAAAGCTGACAACTATTCCAAAACCACAACTGTCGAACAGTTACCTGAAAAGATTACTGGAGATAAGTATGCTTACCATTCCAACATATCCCCCACCCCAAAGACTATTAGCATCAACATTTACTAAAATGCTGATTAAAAAAAAAAGTAAAAAACCTACACAAATAACAAAGGAAATAGATTTGAAAATAGAAAATAATCTATAAAAACACAACTGTTAGATTACATTTGCAACTTCAAACATTTCATTAAAATACTTAACAGAAGAAAAACATATATACACATTACATTTTGAAATTAAACCTTCCTTGATGTTCACATGTTGGATTAAATATTCATTATAATGGAATGAGTCGAAACCATTTCCCTTGAAAATACTGCTGATTCCAAGAAAATTTTCTTTCAAATGATTTTCACAGGAAAGCTCAGCTTTTCATTTTGATCCACATCTTCAGAAATTAACTAATTTAACTTGATCTTTCCCACTGAACAGAACTTTCATTTCAATAGCCTCTGTTTAAGTGGTATTCTTCATACTGCTATGCAATGTTAATATCTAAACTAGTTTCTTGAGGCTTATCAAAAAGAGTATTGCAGCACAGAAAGACTGGAGTGAACATAAGAGAAGTACTTCTGGCATTTACTGTAAAGATACATTACAGTGCAGGATAGTTTTTCTAGATACTGCACTAAATAAAGCATCATCTAATTACAGACTTTTCTGTATGACGATATTAAGGGGGGAAAAAGTTCTCCAAATACATTTTTAGGGCAAGGGGTTTCAGCCAAGTGAAAGTTTGGGAAACTGAAGAGAAACTATTTAGAACTGCAGAGAGTATTCACGTTGTCTCTCTAATCATCCCTGAGTTCACATGAGCTGTATGATACAGCCATCAGCTCTTGCTCAGTCAGCCAAAAACGTGAATGATACAAACAACTGATGAAGCAGTTATCACAAAAGTCTGGCAGAATACATCCTGTTTGAAACATTAAATGTAATTCTTCTGGGAAATGGTTGTCTTTCTCAACCAAAGCTTTGTATTTGTTATTCAGGTCAGGAGGTTATGAGAGACAGAAAAGGAAGTGAGATACAGAGCACTGACACAACTCCTCTGTCCCACAGGTTCGTGCCCATTGCTGGGGGATGACACAAGCTCCTCTAGATCACATTTTGGATTTTGTAATTCCAAATCCCTGAACTCACTTAAAAACATAAGAGATTGTCAAAGGAGTACCACAAACTTTTAGAGATCTTGGTTTTTTAGTATTGTCTCAATTACTGGCAGCCTTTAAGGAATAGCTTTAAGGAATAGCCTCAAGGCCACAGTTACCTTATGTTCAGGAAGCTGCACTATGTAACCAGCAGCACAAATTCATAATGTAAAAAAATGCAGGGGAAAGTACCAGCCACAAGGCTTCTTTTCTTAGGAAAAGTCCCTCATTAACAACACAGATTTTGTTCAGTAAAACCCAATTTACTCTAATTTATGTTTTTGGGTACCCATTCAGTCAAATAAAATAACAGAACGAGCCCTGGGTACTCTTTGTGCCTGAATCTGGAGGGTTTTCATCTATGGTTTGGTGGATTTTCATTAAAATTTTAGCAACATCTGGGAGAAGGGGGAGAGAATTTACTCTGTTAGGATTTTTTACTTCTGGACCTCTTTTAAATAATCATGTCTTAATCTCCACAATGCTCTGACAGATAGCAGAAGCTGGTTGATTTAATGACCTAGTTGCATCACAGAAAATAGAGGAAAATACAAAGACTGCTCTTTCCCCAACGGCATCTGGTGTAAGGCCTGTAGAAATTTGGCTGGAGAGAGCCTATAATGGGAATATGGAAACTCCTGAAAGAAAAAAAGAAATGAAAACCAAACAAAACAATCCTAAACCACCCAATGACTATTTTTTAGTGGATACAGTAACTCTTATATATATATATATATGTGTGTGTTTGTGTGTGTGTATAGATATGTATATAGATGTTTAAAAAACCTGTTAAGTTAATGCCTTTATTTCAGAAACATTTAACACCAATTACACAAAATCTGAGGGTTTTTCCACACAGTAAAATAGTGCTCATTAGTTCTTGCTCAACAGTATTTCCTAGGTGGATCCCTTCACTCTGTGTTAAAAAAATGTCTATTTTAGTATGCTTTAGGCAAGATTAAGCTGAAGTGAAAAAAAGAAGGTTAATTTTAAAGGTCAGAGTAATAATGTTCTTATAAGGAATAAATGCAGAAAGCTTCTGCTTTTAAAATTCTTAACATTTACACTTTCACATTGAACTCTCTGCACATGCAGTTATCCAATGGTCCGGCACAACACATATGTGTGAATCCCCAGCTTCTGTGCACAAAGCTGGATGTGGTAAAGATGCACCGTGTTGAGCACCCCAAAAAGAGGAAAACAGTTTTAAAAGGTTGCCACTGAACCTGGCAGAAGGGAGCAATATCCTGAGTCACTGAGGGCATGAATTTTTGGGAAGGCTTAATCTACTGAATGGCCTTTATAAAACATCTGAAGACTTCAGCTATGCTCAGAACCATCTTTGGCTCTCCAAAGATCTATTGTAGGGAGAAATGTTAAAAGGCCACACATTGTTTGTTTGTTGGGAAACTGGGTCATAAAACACCCTATTGTAAAGACAATGAGCAAAATGGAAAATGAAATGTGGCCTAAGACCGTTCACTAGGATTATTCTGTATTTTGGCCAAGAATTATGGCATAGAAGTACCATCCCAACAACAAAAACATTACAACATTACAGAGTTGTAATGGCTGCCTACAGTAATTATGGAGACACTTTCACTACATGCCATAATACCAAGCAGTGATTTATGCAGAGACAGGATTAGCACTCTAGATTTTTCAACTCCTTTTTAAGTAACATACTCCAAAGCCTAAGACCACTGCCTTCTGCAAAACCTTTTTTTCAAGACATTGTTTCCGTGACACATCCCCTACTCTTCTTGCCTCTTCCTGTCTTACCTTCCCTGATTAATTTCTGATTAGTATCTGCATCAGAGGTTACTGGGCAATTTTTGGCAAGATCAGAGTATTTCTATGCTGTATCATCAGCATATTTTAGCTGCAAATGCTCTTTGCTAAGTCCTTGGAAGATTATGTATTTGAGAGTAATCCTGCAATGGCAGAGCGGCAGTCTTCAAGGCACTGTGCTGGGAAAAGCAGCAGAACGAGACTGTCAAAGAATTAGCCCAAAAGCTCATTCCATGAATTTTTATCTTCTTGACATTTCGGAGTATTTGGCTTTATTCATTAATCTCAACTAGTTTACTAATATCTCTAGCTCAAATATTTTTAAGTTCTTGGTAATAAAATTGTGAGTGATAGTGCAATTCTGTTGAGCCTCTTCTTAGGGTTTTCCCTTTACTTCAGTCCAGAATGCCTTCCAGGACTTTGTTCATAAAAGAAAGCTTCATAAAATGTTGCAATATTTTTCATGTTTACACTTGTGATCCAGATCTAATTATTTTCCTACAGAAACAATGTAGGAGAAGGGAAAACAAATGTCCCATATATGCTGTTTTGGAGATGTGACCTTTTTCAGTCTACCAGAATTCTTTCTTCCAATACACATTCCCACACTGCCTCCAAACCTCACTTGAAGCAAAGGGTTTTCCAGCAGCGACGTGATATGAATAATGCATTTGTCAGATGTGGTTTATTTTCTCCCCTTTCCTCCAAAGAGCTGCATAGGCAATTGAAGTTGTGGAGGGGTGGGGGAAGATCTGTTTCTAATGCACTTGTATTCGAGAAGGCAAAGTTCAAAGAGTGGATCTTGCACTTACCTCAAAGGTATCAAGTTTTACAAGGGCCCTCAGTTCCTTTCCACCCATCTTCCCCACCCAAAGATCTGAGAATAAGCTCCCAGACTTGAAGAATCACAATACCTCTAGAGCTACATGGCAGTGTTTGTTTCACTACTGTTAATCCTGCATGGATTGCACAGGCTGTTCTACAAAAACTACAGACAACGCTACTGTACCAGATCTGCTTTTATTGCTGCTTTAAAACACAAAAGCTCAAAAAAAGCTTACTCGAGAATTTTGCACACAGTTAGGTGCAGGTCTGCAGTTCTGCAGACAAAAGATAGAAATGTGTCAAGGAGAATGTCAAAGGCTCATCCCTCAAGAGCGCCTGTTTGTTTTTGGAATTTTCATCTGTACTGAGCATCCCCTCCTAGCAAGCTATTTTAGGAGTGTTTCAAGCTTCGTTCAGGCGTGTTCATCCCCTGACAGCAGTGCAAGAACTTTTAAGTAGTTACTGTGAGATGAGACCGCCTTTTGACCTGGTTAATAAATGTTTACAAGTCTCATTTCTAGGCAAGGAAACCAAAGTTAAGGCAGATCTTGTATGTCATCCTCAGCTGCTAGAATTTACAGCTCCACATTAAGGAAATCATAGTCAAATGACATGCTTCCGTCAGTATCTGGACAGGGTCGGGAGGATTTGTTCCCCAGTGTACAATTAGCCAGATGTATTTTGTTTGTTTAGCAGCAGAAAAACAAGCCCAATTTGGTAGGCTACCTGGAAACAAACATCATTCAGGGCAGGTCTGGATTCCAAGGTAATAAGAAAAACCATTTTCTGGAACATGTAGCTTGTCTCTTGCTTATGTGCTTGGTGTCAAACTGACCACCAAACCTGGGGTCAGGAAGGAATTCTACAGCTTAATCTGGGCTCAGGGAAGCCACTACTTCCTAGAGAATAGCATTCCTCTAGGAACACGAGCATCTAATGGATTTCGTATAATTGCAGGCAATCAGAGCAACAATACTGTCTCATCTGTTGTGGCACACTGTTCTAGAGACTTAAATACTCTGGTCAGAGTTTTATCTGAAAGCGCAGTATGCTCAGCGGAAGTGTGAAATTTAACCACTTGCTGTATCAGGGATATGTCACTAGAAGCACCTTCCTGGTTCCCCTCGGCTGTGAAATGACAGTGGATTCTGCAGGTGAAGAACTGGCCCCATCAAAATCACAGCAAAACCTGCACCAGGGCAGAACTTCATGCTACAAACTGAACAGACGCTGTCCTCCTAGGCAGAAATTCACCACAAAGATTTAGGAAATTAATAAACACTATCACTTTTGAAGAGCCAATCTGGTAATTCATAGGCCTGATGCACAAGAGACTGTGAAAGCAAATGAAGACAGCAAGACACTGTTTATGTGCCATGGCCATTTTTCAAGTTTTCATTCCCTTTTGAAAGAGCTTAGAAAAAATTACACTACTCCGAATTAAAAACTGGTTTTGATTACGGGAGCATAGAAATTGCAACCAAAAACCTTTATATTCTAGGCAGTTTTGCACTTCAAAAACTTTAAAAGCCGCTGGTGTTTTTTCGTTGCTTTTAGCAGAGGGGAGACGACAGCAGCGTCCGGAGTTTGGGTGCTGTTTTGGGGCGGGGGAAGGCAGCTCTTTGTTCCTTTATTTAAGTTCCGAGGCGAAGTTCTCCGCACCACACAACCACCAGGCTCTGCGAACACGCTGCGGCACAATCGCGGCCGAACCCCCAACTTCACCCTCCAAGCGCTCCCTTGCCCTGCAGCATCCGGGGTCCGGGAGCTCGCCAGCAGCCGGCCGGGCCCCGCCGGGCGGCCGGAGGGGATCGCAGCGTGGGGAACAGCAGGCACGCCCCGCCCTCTCCACACAAACCAGCTCCCACCGCCGGCCCAACACAGCCAGGGGGCTGCGGGAGCGGGCGCGCAGCCGGCCCCGAAAGCCGAGGTGGCCGCGGTCCACGCGCTGTAGCGGCTAACAAAAAAAGCCTCCAAAACAAAACCCCAACAAAAACCCCCAACCAAACAAATAGAAAAACGGAGCCACCACAGAGATCCCCAGAGTCGGGAGAAGGGGAGCCGAGAAGCTCGCTCTGTCAGCCATTTTAGAAGCGTGAGCCGATGGGGCGGCGGGGCGCACCGCTGCGCAGCCTTCCCCCGGCCCGCCCGGGGGCCATCGCCGCGGGCAAGGGGCGTACAAAGCACGGCAGCGTCCCCGCCGCGCTCCCCTCCCCGGGCAGCCCCGCCGATCGCGGCGGAGCGGAGCAGAGCGGAACGCCCGGCGCCGCCGGGCCCCGGAGGGTCGGTCCCCCCGCCGCCCTCACCTTGGCGTCCGGCGGCAGGATCAGCACCTGGCTGTTCTCCTCCTCCTTCTTCGCCGCCTCCTTCTGCGCCAACGCGGAGTTGAACGACACCTTCACCATGGCCGGTCCTCAGCGCCCCGCACGCAGGAGAACGAGGACGAGAAGCAGCCCGCACCGGCGGAGCTTCGCGGGCTGTCCCCTACCTTGCTACCCCCCAGCTGCTGCGTCGCCGCGGCTGCCGCCCCCGTCCCCTTGTCAGGCGGCTGAGGAGGAGGAGGAGGAGGAGGAGGAGGCGGTGCCTGACAGGGCGGGCGGAAAGAGGGGAGGTGGTGGCAGCAGGGCCTCGCCCTCCGCCCACTGCCTGGCCCGGCGCGGCCCGGCGGGGGGCTCCGGGTTGGCGGGTTGTAGCTCTGGGCTCGGTAGCTGAGGGGCCGCCGCTCAGTCGGTGCCCGGCCGTGCTCCGGGCGGTATCGCACTGATCTCGGCGCAGAGACCCTCGGGGCCCGTGTGCCCCAGCGCGGGGCTTGGCTCCTGCGCATGGAGGAGCCCCGGGCTGAGGCGCTGCTGGCGCTGCGCTTCCCGGGGGCACGGCTGTCACAAGCGGTTCGGCTCAGCCCGTGCAGTGGCAGCATTTCCCTGGTTCCATTTTAATTTGGGGTGTTTTGCGAAAAGAAAATGTTTGGGCCTTATGTTCGTGAAGAAAATCCCCAAAATGCCATATAGGCAGCGTGGAGGTGAAATCCACCAGTTGTTAAACCCTTGGGGAAGGATGCGAGGAGCACTGGAGAAAGTGGAGGTGTGACTTTTCCCCTCCCTCTCCGGTGCAGAGGGGTAAGAACTCAGTGAACTCTGCACACCAGTAATGTGCTCTCCAGTAAAACTGTGCGATGCATATATTCGAATTTGCACTGGGGATATGGTTGTAGTCTGCTCCAAGAAGTTAATTTTGGTGACTCATCTGGGTAGAGTTGATTTCCTGGCTAGAGCTTGGCAGTGTAGTGCTTCTGTCACTCTCTGTGAGACACCAGGCAAGCAAAATGCAGTCCTTCAATTCAGCGGGTGCTCTGCTGCTGACTTAGTCAAAATCTCGTCTTTCTCCCTAGAGCATTAGATGGCACCAGGACTGAATTGTCCTTATGCTTTGAACCTCATCATCAGCATCCTTTAAAATTGTTCACATAAAATGACTAACAGAAAAGCTAACTTAACCTGCTTCATCCTGTCATCCTAAAGGATTTAAAGATCTACAGATAATTTAAGGATTTTTTTCTAATGGAGATATAAAATTCACAAAGCAAATCACAGTAATTTTATATGCTCTCAGGATAAAACAGCTGATGGCACAGCTTGCACCTAAGTCTGTAAGTTGCCCAGATATTCCAAGAATTCGTTCTAACTACCTTAATATTCAACAGAGATTGACTGAATTATTTGCAGATACTTCACTGAAGTAGAAAACGTCATGGACTCTAAGGAAGACAAAATACAGAGATTTCCCTAGGCAATTTCTGATCATATTTGGTATGACCCTGGAGGTTTTACTTTAGTAGGAACTTTCATTAAAAGTATTTGAGCATTCTTCATGAAAACGATAAAGTACTTTAATAAAGCTCTCATAAGCTACAGTTTCCCAGGCTACTACTATGGATTTTTAATTTTTTTTCTTGCAAGAGGGACTTTATTTTCTCACTCCCAGATTGAGAAAAGCACCAGGTGACACCTCTGCTCCTATTTCAAAGGGAATCTGTGCAGGCGCACTGTGTATTCAGGACAATATTTAGCATGCAAAGGCTGTAGTTCAGAGTTTTGCTTTGCTTTGTTCTCCTTAATGACATCTTCAGATATTCCTCACAGGGAGATGGGTATGCAAAAGACAGTCAAGGCTAAGGCATGGCATCTTATTATCTGTGTCAAAGTACATCTAACTCTTTCCCCAGGCAGCATACACTCTTATCTTTCCAGATCAAATATACTCTGTCTGCCTCTTGAATCATGTTTACAAACCATGGCGCTGACTGCAGCTGGATTAGAGCAGCCAATGTATTGCCAACTCTGACCTTTTTCTTAGTGAGAATTTTGGATATTAGGATTATTTCTGTTAGAGACCAAAGTAAAGATAAAGCATGAGAAGAACCTCCCAACTTACTCCCTGACTGTACTTCGCTTCTATGTGCTTGCAGGCTGTGGTTTCACAGGCAACTGAGCTGTAGGATGGCTCCATTCCTCCAAATGGAAATTTTGCCTCAACCCTTCCTCCTTTTGTCCTTCATCATTCACCTCATGTCGCTCTTCATACATCCCTTCTTTCGCCAGCAGTTCCACCCAGTGCCTGTGCTAGTGTATGGCCCATGCATACCTATGTTTTTCTGCATTAGTTTTCTGCTGGGTTGGTCAGTTATGTCAGTTCAGAGAGATATAAGGACCAGCACCAGCATGAACAGTGGGCCTGTGAGACAAAGAATGAGGAGGAAAGGGGAAGTAGTGGGGACGAAGGTCTCCCCACTTCTGCATAGATCCAAGTAGTAAATCAGCCCATCACATCTCTCAAAACTACGGTGTTGTTTTTTCTCAGACACGTAGGTTTATATCCGGATTACTTTCTCATTCTCATGTTTCTGCCCCTTTTCTTTCACATACAAGTCTTTGTTTCCTTCCCCTGCCTCATTCATGTATGGGATATCGGCACCCCTCCCAGGAACAGATGACACTGTTTAGATCTGGCTGTGTCCTTGGGCACATGCTTTCCATTGTTTCAGCTGACACTAAAAAGGGGGCAAGTCATTCATTCCTTGTTTACCCTGAGTGGAAAATGGCTATTACATCTATGAGGACTGGAAGCTGCTTTCTCTTTCTGATGTCCCTCGTAAAATGTCACAATGCTTCAAACGGTACCTCTGCTTACCCATCTACAATTCAAAATCAGCCTACTTGCTATCTCTCACACCAGGGTTATTAATTTCTAATGCCTGTACTAGACATCTGTAGATTCAAACATGTAAAACTGGGGGGGGTAGGGGGTGGTGTTAAATATTGATATTGTCTGCCAACAAAGGACACTGTTTTGAGGTGAAGAAAATGTAGTTGTTTAATTTAAAGTTTCTTTTATAAAGCTTTTAAATGCAACTGAAAGTGGAAAGTTCCATATCATGTCATGGTATTTTTTTAATTGTTTCTGCTACTCCTTGTTTCTTGTTAACTGCATAACATTGTGATACGGTGTGTCTTACTTTTCCCTCAACCACTCTTCCCAGTTTTATGTCTCTCTCTATATATATCCGTTTATCTATCTCTGTCTAAATATGCATCATTCTCATTTCTTGAGGGAGGGAGGAGACAAGCAGAAATTGGTCCTGTGACAGACATATATTCAGCTTTCTTTCTTAGCCAGAAGTTCAAATCCATTTGCACTGTTTCAAGGCTTTTCACACCGTGGCTGGCTCTTCCTCTCTGCCTTATTCTCCCTTCCACCTCCCCATCTTCTCTGCACAGCCCCCTCAGCTTCATCTGGGAGAAGTCTCATCTACCAGATACTTACCCAAATGGCCCACAACAAACATGCTATCACAGTGTCCCTTTTGTGCAATCCCTGAATTAATTCACAAGGACTTGTACTTAATCCTAGATACTTTAGAACACAGGTAAGACTACCAGTTTTATTTGTATAATTCCGGTGACAAAATGGGAATGACATTTTTATCAGCAAAATTAGGGTTTTTTTTTCATTTCTTAATCTGTTGATATGGGAATTCTTTTCCAGATTGTTTGTTTTTGTTAGATGGGGGAATATGGCCATGACAGCATTTTTTAGCTTTGTCACGATGTAAATCTGCTGCCACCCACAAGTCTACCTTTTCTTTAACAACTCAAAACAAAAAGAACAACCTAAATTCCTGAAGGCTAAAGCAGAAAGGAAAAGATGGCACTTACTATTTTAAACGGAATGGGATAAGAAAGAGAACATACCAAAAGCCACATGAACAAGTCTGTTTCTCAACCTCTATATTCTTCTAGATATGCCAGAGACTGCTGAAGCTGGCAAACCAAATGCTGCATAAATCTTTGCCATTCTTTAGCTTGCAGATGATTGGGATTGCAGACTGTTGGTGTTTTCACAGAATTTTGGATCTGACATTTACAACCGAATCTCCAATTTTTATTAATCTCTAGGCAATACTCTAATCTGAACCTTAGAAATAACAAAATTTTCACAATCTATCTAAAATGCAGCCACCGCAACAAAGCATGAAATAAGCCTGACAAATCTATTTCAACTAGGCTTGTGCCTCCCGGCACCTCAATCATCCCTGCTGTGAATAAAGCCCTTTAGAGTGAGTAAGCTGTACCACAGCAATGAATTATGCCTTAATCCAGCAAGCTGCTTTGCATGGCCAACTTCTGCACCCACGTGGAGCCCTGGGGTCCACCAAGATGCAGCAGCTTGCTTGACTGCGTCTGCAGTTTGTCTGGTGTGAAATTGCCATATGCAATATGCAGAAATGTCCCTGTGTGTACAGTACCCAATTGCATGCTTTTAATTTCAAAGAATTGTTTGTAACATGAACCAGAACCTCCCTTGTTTGAAGGCAGTGGAAGGGCTCTCATGCTCTTCCCTCGAAGCTGATCCTGTCAGTCTTAACTGGTGTCATCTATTAAATGCCAGACTGCAGACAAGAAACTTTTATATGCATTTATCAACACTTTATTTGCTCATTAAGCATCATGATTTGGCCAGTACAGAAGAAGACTCAAATTAAAGACCACTGCTGCCCTAGGGAATTTATAATCTAAATCAGATATAGAAAGAAAAAATTCTCAGGGAAGCTAAGGTCATGGAATAACTTTGAGGGCTTCACTCTCTTTTCCCTTAAGCTCTTTTCCTTCTCTCATTTCCGTTCACAGAAATAAAAATTGTGTGCAAGCCCTTGTCCTCTAGTATTCTAGCAGCTGCTTCCTTTTCCTTACCAGCCCAGCAAATACTATGTCCCCCTTTTTAATACATTAAATACATGCTGCAAATTTATTTTGTCTTTTAGGCTTTATTGAGCTGATCCTATTGGTCCTTTTCGCTTTGTCCATTAGCACCCAAGATTTCCAGAACTGTTAGGTACACATCACTAATTTACCTTAGGACACTAGCTTTAGGAAATTAAAGACAAATCCAGCTTGGTCCATTACAGTATATCCTAGAAGACAATGTCATAGTCTCAAATTTCTATTTTTCTAAATTTCTATTTAGGCCTCGGGGATTTTTTTATACCTGTCTTTTTGTCTCCTTTTCTGCTGCATCAAACGCAAACTTCCTCACTTGGCCTTCCAGGCCTTCCCTGGCTGTCACGTGGCCCTGTCCATATTGGCTGTTCGTTCTTGTGGCAGGTCCTACACTTCACTACTGGTGCAAACCTTTCTTTTCTTTGACCTTGGCTCACCCATACAAGGAAGGAGCTGTCCTTTCCATCACAGCCCACAGCACTGCTAAAACTATGTGTTCACAGCCCAACAGAAGAGCCACATCTGTGGCAGCTCGGTCACCACAGATTTGTAAAGTGCCCTGGTCTCATACTTCCCAGCCAGATCACCAGGATCTCACAGGCTTGCATTTAATGCTATGTAGCATTGCTCTGCCTTGGGAAAACAGTGGCTTTACAGGAGAGAACATGAAGCTACACCCGAAGCCTCAAGTCTGCTGGATGGGCTCACACACTGTGAGACCCTACTGCTACTGTTCCTCTGCAGTTCCAGGACTCAGGATACAGCCTCCTGTGCACGGATGTGAGGTGAATTGACAGCCCTGCTGAGGTGAAGTGATAGGCTGCTCACCTGACTAGTCATTGACCTGACCTGATCCTATCATTGCTCTGCACTCTTGCTTTCATCCCTTTCTCCGCATTTGCTGTGTATCACTACATTCCCCTGGCTTTTCTGCACCTGTGTTTGTCTTTTCATAGACCCTGTGGAAGTGTGAGCATGCACACAGTGCTTTTTGACACCAGCTAACTCGCCTTAGGCACTCCTGTAGTACAAACCATTCTGATAGCATCCTTGCTATTCATTTGAAGTAGAGGGCTGGGATGTCAGTGGTGTGGGTTAGAACAAAATTGTTGTTTACCAATTTTGTCAAAATTTCTATTAACCAAGGCCTTTTTAAAATTGGTTTTGGGGTTTTGTTGTTGTTTTTTGGTTTGGGTTATGTTTTTTTGTTCCCTCCAGCTTTTGTTGGCCTTGATGATTTCCAAATCTCTTCTGTGTTTGCCAGCATTCTGCAAAGGGAAGAACTGACTTTTCCAGCCTGATGACGTAAGACTAATTCTACCTTGCAACTGGTGGTTTTTGGGATAAACTTCTTTAAAGCTGCATAAGTTGCACACTGCAAAGCATGAATGACTCTGTCCTGTTTAAACAGGTTTTGATGTGGTTGGCTCTTGATACTGCTCAGAGAACAGTAAACCATGACTTGTGTGGGAGGGTTAATTTCTCTGCTGGCTGCTCTGCCACATCTCAGACAAACCTTCCCAAATAGCAAGAGTCATAGGCTGCACCCAGATATGCCTGCCTAAAACATCACCTGGTATCTTCAGAAGTTTCATGTTACACCAAATTTTGGACAACTTCATCTGTCTGCTACAGTGACAGCCCAGTTGCTTCCTATGAGTTAGGCCCTAGTGTGATCAGAGAAAAACTGGATCCAAGAGCAAAATGTTGGGTTTTTTATTAGTATTTTTTATTACTAATTTATTATTATTATTTTTGGTGGATGAGCTCTCACAGGATCAGTTCTGAGCCTCTCATTGCTCAGCTGCACTATCCCTAGAGTTGCCTCCAGGGAAACAGTCAGAGGTGGCTGGTGGGGGAGGAAGGGGAAGGAGCAGTGGAAGGCCTCCTGGCAGGCAACAGCCACAGTCACTTCACTTTGGATGTAATACAAAACCTCATTCTTATTGCAACTGACATCCTCAGTCTGGCAATGAAGATGCTGGGGGCGTGTGTGTGTGCAAAAATGGCCCTGATGCTGGGATCTCTGTGTACAGCAGTTTGGAGGTTTCATTTTTGTTTCTTCTGGCAAGACAGAAGGAGCAGCAACATGAATTATGAGAAGCTGCAGGAGAATACTGTTAACAGAGGATGGGATCCACCACTTGTCCCACGGCAGTAATCAGAGGTGTCTTTACTTCTGCATTTGAGATAAGTTCTTAAGATGTTTGGATATTACCTTTCTACTCAGTTTACAAACTTGTAAAATACCCCATCCCATTTTATATATATTTTTAAAGCAACTGTAAGTTTGATAAGGTCACTTGGCTTAATATGACCAAGGAAAGATTTCACCAGGAGTGCTCAGCATGAGGGAGGTTTCCTTTATGATACTCTAATTCTAGTAAAGCAGAGCAGTAAGCATACATCCCCAGACTACGACTCATTCACATCGTGCAGGAGTCAGTACTGCTCACAATTGAGAAGAGAAGAGAAGAGAAGAGAAGAGAAGAGAAGAGAAGAGAAGAGAAGAGAAGAGAAGAGAAGAGAAGAGAAGAGAAGAGAAGAAAAAAAAATGTAAAACCATGGGTTATAATGACAGCAGGATTTGGAGTAGGCTGCAGCATACTGCTTGTTAAGTGTTGTCCCTGGGCCAAAGAGAGATATTTCTCAATTATTTAAACCTGTTTTAAAATTTCCTTCAGGAAAATTTCATAAGGGGCCACCTTCTCAAGTCCTGAACAGATTTGAGAAAATATGTTTACTCCCCAGAAAGCCTCAATGTTTGCCTTATTATAGAGACAAAAAATTAAATAACATGCAATCTCTGTCCAACACTTTTCTCTTCAGGATTATTTAAAACTATAGAGCTAATAAATCAAGTTCCCTTTATGTTTTTGAGGCTGATTAGTGGGGTAATGATATGATTACAAGGATGAGAACTGAAAGAAATGAAAGAGATATTTCTTAGTTTCTCAGGAAAATCTCTTCTATCTGCCATAACACAGCACTGATGGCACCAGCACAGGGTAGAACAAGCTGTGGTGAGGTGACTACCTACCTGTGCAGGGTGGCTCAGACTCTGCCCTGGGGAGATAAATTGTGCAGGAAAGATAAAGGTAATAGTAATTTGTAAGGAAAAATCAAGACTCAAAGAGAAAACCATAGTCTCAATCTAAGAATTCTCAACTATCTCCTCTGTGGAGGCTTAGACACCCCAAAAAAATCTGTGTTCCTGCGTATGACTTTGTTCTGTAGTTACTGAAGTCAAGAGCAATATTCCCATTAACTGAAGATGTGCAGTTATGAGTCTTGACTGCCTTAGAGGTAAATCATCCATCTTCAGTCTGCTAAAAAAGGAGTTTACAATCCCCTTTCAGGATTAATAAAATGTATATACCAGGAAACATCTGGCCATTTCTGGAAGCAACAACGAAGAATACAGGTTTTTGCAGAAAATGCACCATTCAAATGACTGACAAGAAGACATCATCACTCAAAGTTTTTACACAAAAATATGTAAAATCTGTAAAAACATATGTACCTTGCCAGCAAATCAGTTAGTTTTCCTTCAGTCTTCAATGATGCATAGCACAAGAATCATATTCCTAAATAATACTGACCCTTCTGAATAGAAAGCTTTTAAAAATAGGTTAAAAGTAGTATATTTTATAAACAATAGATTCTTTACATAGATTATTAATGGAAACATAATATTTAACCAGTAATTTGTGGTGAAATCTGAGACTACTTGTATATTGGTGAATATCCCTACCATCATGCAGCTTGTCACAGAAGCCACAACAATCCTAATATGAAAACCATGGGTCATTTCCATTGCCTTTTCCCCAGTAAGATTGCTTTCAGTAAATAACTGGCTGAGTAAAGACAATAGAAACAGGTCTCATATTTGAAAAAAAAGAACAAACAGAACTAAATATGAACCAGGAATGACAGACGAGCCAAAAATAAATATTCAGAGAAAAAAGAGCAAGAGGAATAGACAGTTTAATAAGACTGGGAGTGTGGAGATTAAGACAATTTTCATGCTAGTTTTAAACCCAAATTAAGAAGAAGGTGATAAATATTTTATTAAAAAATTGTGTAGGCATGTTTTTGTATATCATTATTTTCTCAGTATGTATGAGGGCTATCAGCTTGTTTTAGTTTAGGAGACCTAAAGAGATGTCTTTCAGTGTGAAAACATCTTTGAATAAGTCACATTATCATATTTGCTAGACTGTGTTTTCCCCACTGTTTTGTACAAGTCACAGGCTGGGTTGTGAGCACTACACTCAAGTCAGTGAGGTACGCGTGTCTTCTCTAAAGCAACAACTTCTGAACACAGTTTCCACTTATTTCTCAAGTTTCAAGGTGTGTTCCTGCACAAGTGGGCAGAACTCTCTTGTTTTTAGTAAATATTTAATAATGAAGGAGGAACAAAAAATTAAGAGGATAGAAGACCTTTTCCTTATGTTTATCTGAATTACAGTCCCAGGCACTTCTCTAAATGTATAGTGAACCAAAAATCCATTAATACCTTCCTAGATAACAGTGCCCATCCATCCTCTTTCTTTGTTCTGTCTACACAACTGGGACACATCCACACTTTGAATAATTTCTCTCTCAGAAATAAAATTGCATAGTAGTAGCCGGGGAATGAGTGTGAACCCAGTCATGGAACTAGGGAGGGAAGGGAGTGGGGGGAGCCTGAATTGTAAAGCAAAAACAGCATCAAGTCCTTAGCACAGATAGAAAGGGCATAAAGTCGTTAGCATAAATAAATTGGAGTCAACTAACCTAAGAGTGGGACAAAGGAGAGGAAGACAAAATCCTTGCACTGGGTAGGAGGGTTGGTGGCAAGGAAAAATTATATGGGCAGAGAGCATTTGGCATGTGAAAAGAATTGAGATCCTGGCAGAAAAACTGGGGTACATTGGTGTGCATGTCTCAAGGTGGGAGTGTTTACAGTATATTTTCAGTGAGGAGCAGGTGAAGAGGGACACTGAGCTACTGAGTAGTAAAATATTGACCACATGGTGCCTTAGGTATGAAACAAAGGCTTGAGGGAACCCTGAAACGGGAGGTGGCATACAGGGGTTATGTACACACGTATACATACTGTGTTTTGTATACAGTATGAAAGGTGACTTTAAAAGGAAAAAAAGATTCAGAGAGTGAGGCAAGACAAATGAGGATACAAGTTTAGCTGGGTGTTCAGGAATCGGTTCCTCTGGAGTCCCTTTGCATAAATTCCCCCACATTGCCTTAAGGAGACTGGAGACAGGAACCTGCTGTCCTCAAAGGACTCTTCAGCCACTGGTCTGGAAAGAGTTGCCAGGCAGGCTTTCATGTGGGAACGTTAACCCTTGACACTTCTACAGCCACCACAAACCTATACATGCCTCCTGGCTGTCCATCTCCTCCGGGGAGCCATGTGTCACTTTGGAGAGGGGTGACTGAGGATATACGCTGCTAGAGCAGCACATCCTCATGGGCTGGACAGCAATTTTTTAATGAGTGATGGCAAGTTGTGTTCAGTCTGTCCAGCACTTTGGGAGTGCCTTCATGCAACAACAGAATGAACAGATGCTGAAGAGACAGTTTAAAGGGAGCAATTTCTCATTTTTCCACAAAACTGTGACCCTGCACATATGGCCTGTCCACCCATACCCCATGTATGTCCCATTTTCTCTCTCTGGAAACATAGAAGCATTAGTATCTTTCCAAGATTCTTTTGCATTATTGTTTCCTAACAGTTTGTATACTTTTCTAATCTGACACTTTCAGTTTGGGTATATACTTGCATTCTTACTAAAACACATCCAGAACTGCACAGCTTCAGACAGCTTTCTCTCCACCACAGAGCTGCTACCAAATAGCAGCACAGGAACTTTTTTTAACACTGTGGTTGTAGCTGACTTCATCTGACAGGTTCCTGTCTGCCTCAGGAAGCACCAGCACTGGAGCAGGACTATGCTCTCAGTATCATCTCAAGCTGTCTATCTTGTGCTCGGGAACAGGTACAGGAAAGGCAGGCCTGGCTGGGAACTTCTACTACCAGTATGGGCTACAGACAAAGGCTGCCCATTTTGGGGTGAAGCAGCAGAAATCCTTGGGAGTGGTAAGTTTGAGTGGCCTGTTACAATGTGGGTATAGCACTTTCAGAGACCTAGGGCACCAAAGTCCTCTGTAGGAGCCCTTGAGGAAACACACTCTATTCCCAAAAATTAATGAGAAGTGAAGGAAATAGTTTTTTGTTCTTCATCCCTGCAGATTTTGCTGCTCTGAGTATAATTTTATACTCAGGCAGGGAGGGTAGGATTACACAAAATATGATAAACCATTAGAAATGGAGAAGAGCAATTAGGATCAATCAGTGCATCCATTTTTAGAAACCTGCAACAATGGACAGAGGACACCGTAGTGCTGTGTGCTGTACAGACACAGGACACAAGGTCTCTACCTGTCAGGATCGAGCAGTTAAGTTTAAAATCAAAAACAGACCGGAACAGACAAATCAAGACAGGACAACTTAGGCATCCCAAAAGACCTGCATGGCAGTTCCTTACTGTTGTCAGCTCTTCTCCAAAAAGGATAGTTTTGAGGAGTGTAATGAAATACTTGAGGGACGGTGTATAATGACAAGCTTACTGATGTTTATGGAGAAAGCCTTCCTTTGAGAGAGATGGGAGGCAGGAAGTTTGGAGATCTTTAACTGAGTTACGGCATTAGCAGATTCAGTTTCACATGGCTGTGTAGAACACTTGAACTGGCTGTTTATTGGTCTGATCTGTCCAAATGATCAAAAAAGTCATTGGATAGAGAGAAGAGAGAGGAAAAAGAAAGAAGAAAACCACATCTACTGTATAATGAGAGCCATGACATAGGCTGGGTGGAAACGTGGCAGAGTTTCAAGCACATGCTACTCCCCACTTTGATGCAATTCTGTTTTCTAAATCTCTGCCTGAGATCAAGGTTGAATGGGAAGAGAGAAGTGGACTTTTGCAGAAATGCAATGTTGATACATGTATCTCTTCGAGTCAGGTGGAATAAGTTTTAAGAGATAAGTATCACACCCAAAATAGCTCAGCTACTTTAGAGGGCCTAAAAATCAGCAGGATGACTTCTGAGATAGTGTTAGAAACAGAAAAGTTTTAATAAAAAACAAAATAACAAATCTCTTAGCAGAGAAAAAGCCGAGCCAGGGTAAGAAGTTCTTACCCTGCTAGAAACACTTCACAAAAGCGATTATTTCCTTTGTTCTCTTCTTTTTCTAGGGAATTACTTAGGCGGGACCTTTTGGCTTCTGTCCAATTGGCTATCCTTAAATTTGAGGTGAAGTTCCTAAGGTCCTATAAGGTGTCTTTTAAGCAAATTAAGGAGAGAAACTTATGGGCTTCTTTCCTTTTTAAGGATACAAACGGTAACTTGTTTACTCTGTTAGCAGAAGGTGCATTCCTGCACAATGTTTTGCCTGTCTTGCGACCAGGCACATATGTAGCTCTGGATCTGAGTGCCAGTCAACAAAGTAGGATGTCTCAGCAGGATGTGTCAGTAAATTCCTTGCTGGAACTGCTTTTGTTCAATCCACTTCAAGTTTCACATGGTGCCCCTTGACTTGATGCTGAGTGCCTCTGTGGTCAATGAAGGATTTTGCACATCCAGCTTGGGACATGGCAGATAATAAACAGGTTTTCTACTTAGTAAAAGACGGACCTTGTTCAGGAAGGAAGGACATTCTGAGCAGTCCTTTTGCAGTATCTCCAGTCAAAGAAGGGACCTGTTCTTGTCCCTTAGCGCTTTTGCCTTCAGAGCTGTAAGCCAGCCTTGACCCAAGGCAGTCTCCTTTAGCATCCAGCTGTTAAGTTTGCATAAGCTTTTCCCTTCCAATTTTCTTGGATGCCACATTTGGCAATCACAAATTTATTTCCCACTCACAAGGAAAAAGGCAAAGATTGGTCATGGAGGTGAGATGCTTGTGAGCCAGAGGTGATGTGTTAAAGTAGAAAATATGTCTACAAAACAAATACAAGAGTATGCAGACTTTTTGACTGTCCCAGATAGATCACCTTGAAGCAATTTCCTGATGTAAATTAGCTTCCCTTGAAACATCCCAGAAAAATGCCAGTCTGCTGCAGAGAAACTGAAATCATCCTCAGAAAGGAAGATTAATAATGAAAATAGTCTGAAAAAAACATCATCTATAGGTGAGTATCAGGTACAGTGAAAATGTGGCTGTAGAGAGAGGTTACAGATGAACTGATCATAGGAAGGACATTTATTGGTTTCTCACATGGAATATCACAAGGTACTTTCTAAAAATGAAAGTTGAAATTGTACAGAGTATTATTTTGCAACGTTAATATAAATATGTAGTATCATAGTATCCAGACTGGTTCTGTAGCAGCAATCAAACAGTAATGAGGGAAAGAATGATGCTGGAGTAAGACCATAACCCTGAATAAAAATAATAAACTCCCTAGTCCCATACTTGCCAGCAAATTCCTTTATCTATAGAACCCAGTGCTAATGGAAGTTTTTCACTCTGGATATCTACTGTCACTTGCAAGAGGCCATGTGCAGGATTTCAGAGTGTGTCTCTCCTCTGTCCTTTCCCATCCCTGTCCTCACTGCTTTTGTGATCCTGTGCCTGTTCAGATGGAGACCAGCTGGAGCACACTGTAGAGCCTTCTTTTTCCATACGTGTGAATTTTCTTCCAGTGAAAAACAGGATGCAGAAAGGGGGAGAAAATCGTACATCTGAACCTTATCCTCATATGTATTTAAAATGTGACCAGGATACATTTTGGGAACTGATGTATCTGGTCCCACAATTTTAGACACACCTGGAAGGTGCAAGTTGCCTGATATCAGATTTCAAAAATTAAACTGTGTTTCTTACTGCCTTCTACTCTAAAACAGTAATAATATTTTACAGCTAGGCAAGGAATGCTGACAAAGTCAGCTTTTTTTCATAATCAGATAAGTGCACCAGGAGAATAATTATTTGTCTATTAGCACTTGATTTGCATGTGGCTTCAAAATTACTCAAGAAAAATGCTGTTTATATATATTCTGAATGTCTGAATGTGAAATGGCTACTGTTACAATTAAAAAGGCTAAGGAAGCCGATGGAAAATTGATTGGGAAACCTCTGTGTGACATTTTAGTTAATTAAAACATGTAATTTATTAAAACAACAAAACACAGTGAACTGATTCAAGACCATCTGTCCAGGATAATCCTAAGTATATAGTCATAGTTTTGCATCGTTTGAGTAATAACCATAGTTGAGCAAACATTTTGAAAGAAAGATAAACCTATTAAGCATAAGTTCCATGTGTGAGCCCAATGAGGACCCTTGTCCTCAGTCAGGACTAGGCCTCTAGGCTTTGACAATATAACAAAAGCAGCTAGGAAAGGGAGTGAAAAATAATTGAGGATTAAACAGCAGGTTTTAACATGTTTAAAACTGTTGATTAATACATCCTTGACTAATAAAAAGCATATTTTGATATCTTAATTACTCGAGTTTTGCCCCATTTAAACAGTATTTTGTTATTTTGAGTCTTCCTCCACAGACTTTTATCAGAAGCAGAATGAATGGCAATCAAAATATGCACTAGAATGTTTTCCTTTCAGAAAAAAAAATAAAGAAAAGAAGAAAAGCATATTCCTCCTATGACAGCGTTTGAATTTTAATGTAAAATGCATTCTGAGATAATCCTCACTTACAGAGGCTTGTTCTTGCACTGAAGGATGACAAGCTTTTGAATCTGCCAAAGATGAGTTCAGAACACTCTTTCTGGCTCTGCATTGCTTCTGCAGTACTTGCTGACACCACTGCTGCTTAGGGGAGCATAAGGAGTGTACCTAAATTTAAGGGTGAGCTGTAGAAATGGGAAATGCTGACGGCTAGGCCTCAAAGGTAAAGAAGGAGCTGATGTTAAAATCGTCTTTCCAAGAACAAAAAGGATAAGCAAGGGTAGCAAATAGCCAGGCTTTAAAAGAGCTTCTTTCTACACTCACTAATTTACATTAGCTGTATCCATTTTATCAATTGAAGGATGTTAAGACTATGCCTATGCTAGCAAATTAAATATGCTTATGATCCTGCTGAGGGCCACTGTGCCTACCCATTCTGTTAAACTCTCTTATCTCCCCAAACAGGGTGGCTGCATCCAAACTGCACACTGTGAATGGTCCGTGACTGATTGCCACACAGCATCCAGGGGCTGTCTGGGGAAGGGCTGCACATCCTAGCACAAGTGTCAGGAGAGCCTTCACACAGGAGCTCTTGCTGGGATCCCTCTACCAGCTTAATAGTCTGGATGCCCAAATTCTAGTTCCAAGGGACATTTACTATCTCCTTCACCACTACACTGAGCAGTGCATTTGGCTACTAACACGAATAAATGTGCTGAAGTCAACAGAATAACTCATTTTGATGAAGGCATAGATCTAGTATGTTGTACCATTGATGTAAAACTACAATATGATTAGGAATTATTACAACAGCAGTCTCTGCATAGTCATATGCATTTATTCTGTGAAGCCACAGACCTCTGAAGATCTGGTGCTTATTTATATGCCCAGACTTACTTGCATACTTCAGGGTTTGACACACTGTGGTCGAGACAGAGACAGTAAAACCCACTCTGAATACACTTTACAATGTTCAGTTTATTTCTTTTGGCAACTGAAATCTATTTCACACTTCTGTTAGTTCTTCACTATGTCCTGATTCAGAAAATTGGTATTGTAAATGATTTGATTTGGGGAAGGTAAGGTCCTCACCACAAGACAGGAGATGTATGAATAGTTGAAAGTAGCTAGAATCCTACCAGAATTTCAAAGCTAGCAGAGCTTTATTGTGTTTTTCTCCAACAGAGCCTCTGGATTCACCTATAGGAAATAAATATGTGGATAATATATTTTATAGTTTCGGCAAAGGACATACCAAACATGCAGTGACTTCCTCAAACCTAACCAATGTAGGATAAAAAATGAGATGTACAAGACCATGGGAAGTAAAATATTCCTTGTTCAAATTTATAAGCTTCATGAACACTCTCTTAAAATAAACCTTGTATGCATAGTTATCAACCTCCACTTCCTGGTCACACATGATCTGGTTCTAGATTACAGGCCTGCAGCAAAAGAAGCAAAACAACAGAGCAGGAAAGAGTGGATTTATTTTTTGCTCACCTAAGTAATCAAGTATTTCCATATGCCATGCAGCAGTTGAAACTTGGTTTCCAACTAATTTTCATCTATGGTGGATTTTCCACCATCTGATAATGGTGTGACCTCTGATTAAAACTCTTTATGAGATTGGGATATATAATATTGCTCTCCTGTGTAGATTCCTTTTACCTAAGATGGCTTGGGTTGATGGTATGCTTTTCTTCCATATAAGGCAGTAGGCTTTCCTTCTGCTATCTTCAGCTGTTTTCCTGACAGATCTATGGACCCAGTATGTTTGAAACTGCTGTCTCTGAATAAAGCTGGGCTCAGAGTGGCCAAAAGTTGTTTGCAGAGAGAGGACAGACAGACACACAAGAGCACACATATGCTCAGAGTAAGACTGCATCATCATAATTTCCATAGAAGCTAAAAAGAAATAAACACACCAGTCTGATTTTGCTGCACGTCTTTCTTAATTGTCAAAGTTCAGCTGGGCTAGAAACCAAGATAACCACATTTTAATGCTAAGCATATCTGAAGACTCATGCTGCAAGCCTAAGGCAAGTGTGTTCTCAGAAAGTAGGCTCCACACCAGGCATTGAATGCAGCCACAACAAATCATCTTCCTTTGCACATCTAAATCCTGAAACAGGGTGTAAAAGACCATGCACACTACAGCATACGTGTGGGAAGAAGAAAATAAAACCACCCTCACAAATGAAAATATGGAAGCTCTGCTGTACCACTAGTGACTCAGACCTGCTTCTTTCACCCCTGCCAAGAAATTCAGGACACATCCTCTTCAGAAATCCCTGGCTGTGTTACTGAAATACCTGCATATCGAAGTGGTGCGACCCCCCTGCGCGGGGAATNACATCCTCTTTCAAGATCTTGGCAGCATAAATCAAATGATTCTGTGAGGAATAATCTGTGGTCTCAGGTTCCTATGGCTCCGTTACGTACTCCACAATAGCTCAGCAACAGATGCTGCTGGTAGGAACTCGGTGTATGTACTGCACAGAGGAATTTTCACTGAAGCGAATTGACTTAGCTGTGAAGGATGTTGGAAAGCTCATGTGTGGGAGGAGAGGAAAGGTTCCTATGTCTCCACCCAGCTTCCACAAAGTCCCAGTGGGTCTCAGCTGCTCTGAGTGGATACTATTAACTGGGTGTCTGGGGTTCAGGGAGAGAGTTAGTTGTTTTTCTCTCAAAAGAATGTGTATGACTTTGTAGATTATGATTACTCAAACTGTATCTTGCTGCTGCTCCTCAGGGGCGAAAGACCTCTCCCCTGTGCTTGACTATTAGCCAAAAATCAATTTGGTTTGGGGAACAGGAAGAGGCCAGAGCTGTGACCTATGAAACAGATCTGTGAATCTCTTGGTTTATAAATCCCAGCACAGAGAGGCTGGCCCCCTTATGACAACTGCCTGTAAAGCCTGTGACCTGACAGTGAACAAAATGTCAAGTCCTCTTAACAAAGGAATCACTAGACTGCTGCTCAAAGAGAGGAAGTTCTCAAGTAGGTATTTTGTCATTTAAGTGACACTCTTTCCTACTGAATGCAGGCTTCATCGCAGCATTTCCTACTATTGTTGCCTAGCATTTGGATTCCTGCTGCTCCCCTCCAGGGGCTGGTGAGACTTCTCCAGAAGTTTCAAGCACATAATTAGATTGCTCCCTTAGTAAGCAGAATTTCCTGGAGGGGAAGCACATTGCACCACTGTTCCACGACTTGCCTAAGCTACCAGCAAGATCTAAGGAGAAGGCTGCTTCTTGAATCCACAAGGATCTGCAAACTCAGCTGGCCCAGAGTGCATAGCAGTAAAAGTCTGGCAAGGCTCTGACATAGAAGTTGCATGTATTTGATAATATGTTTTGGATAGCAGAGCCCAAGAAGAGCTGGGCTGCAATTTGGCAGGAAACTGGATCAACCTAGCAGCTTGGTGCTGCCAACAGGCTGTGATCCTATTCCCATCTTCCCCCTCACCCTTCTGCTCCCATCAGAGCCTCCTGCACCTTCCGTGGAATTGCTGGGTGTGGAACTCAGCCGAACACACCAGGTGACCAAGAAAGCTGACTCAGCTCCTAAGCTCAGGAGACCACTTACTTTTTTGCTGGCTTTGTTTTCTGATGCAAATAGTGAGATAAACTGACCCACTCTTAAAACTAAGTGCTGGCATTGGTGAAAGGCATGTGCCTGTGTGGGAGGAAATACAGGACAAAAAAAAGAGGAGCAGCCCCCTTCCAGCAGCAACAAACTGTTAAATTGCATTCACATCATATGAACCCCCACCTTTGGGCCTTGCTCATTGCCAAGTCCTTTTTTTTTTTTTTTAGTTCCAAAACCCTACAGTGGATGATATCTAATTTATTTTGGGATTCAGGGTGCATTTCAAACAGATTTATTTTACAGGAGGTATGGATGATGGCAACCCACTGGGCAGATAACAGGCCAAACTGTACTTTGGAGTATGATTCCAGCACAGCAGAAGCTGCTCTAAATTTGGGCTACTGCTGCCTGATTCTCCTCCCTCCTTACTCACACATTTCTTCTTTTCCTGCATGTTTTGGTCTTATGTTTTCCATAGCATTGGTGCCAGTGGAACCAGAAGACAAACTATGCTCAGGGAGCTGACCTAACTAAAATCTAACCTGTCCTGAAAGTTTTTTCCTTGGGAACCTGTTTTCTGAATCAGACCACTGTACAAGTCCATCTCATTAAAGGGATGGGGTACAAACATTTAGCTGATGGTGTAAACAAAGGAAGAAAGCTACTTTGCCTTTTTAACAACTTGTTAGTTTTTTAACATGCATGGTAGGTGAGTTTTCAAACTTAGGCACTAAGAACGAAAGGGGAAGATTCACAAGGGACTAAAGATGGAATATTTCATCTCAAAGACTTTAGTTCATGACAGTGATTTAGTCATCTCTTTCCCTTCCAGGAACTGAGGAAGTTAGGTAGTGATGCATCCTTTGTCTACCAACAAAACCTCTGAATGTGGGAGAGCAGCATCTTTTGAAACTAGCCAGAGGGAAAGACAAGGCAGTGACGAGCTGAGATTCTTCTTCTCATATTTAGAATTCTGTGTGTAAGACTGGAACATTTTTTGATCTCTCCTTCCTTTCATTTGTTTCTAGTTTTAGGTAACTAGCTTTGCCCTGGGAAATAAATGTGTTCTGCTGAAAAGTGGCCTCCAAGGGAAAATAGGCAATAGCTTAAATATCCAGGTTTTGTAGGTTGACACTGGTTGGATGCCGCTCACCTACTGCCCTCTGCAGCTGGATAGAGGGGAGAAAATTTAATCAAGGGTTCATGAGTTGAGATAAGGACCATGAGAAGTCACTCATCAAACACTGTCAAGGGCAAAACAGGCTATATCTCCAGACTTAGAGATATAAGGTAAATTTGTTAATAATAAAATCAGAGCAGGATAATGAGAGGTAAAATAAGCTCTTAAAATCACCGCTGCCCCAATCCCTCCATCTTTCCCACCAACTGTGCAGGAAGATAGGGAATGGGGGTTTGGTCAGTTCATCACCTGTGGTTTGTCTCTCACATCTCAGGGAGAGGAGTTGTTCCCCTGCTGCATCGTGGGGTCCCTCTCACAGGAGACAGTTCTCTGTGAACTTCTCTGACATGACTGCATCTCATGAGCAGCAGCTCCCTGTGACCTGCTGCAATGTGAGTCCTTCCCACAGGCAACAGTCCCCCTCAAACTGCTGTGGCGTGGGTCACTCTTCCAGGGGGTGCAGTCCTCCCAGGACAGGCTGCTGCAGCATGGGAGCTAGGTGTCTCTCTCCACCAGGTCTCCCACTGGACGACAGCTTCCTTCCAGGCATCCACCCACTCTGGCGTGGGCTCCTCCACAGGCTGCAGGTGGATCTCTGCATCCCCCCATGGATCCTCCAAGGGCTACAGGGACACAGCTGCCTCACCATGGGCTACACCAGGGGCTGCAGGGGAATCTCGACTGGCACCTGGAGCACCTCCTGCCCCTCCTTCACTGATGTTAGTTCACTGTCTGCATAGTTGTCCTCTCATATATTCTTACTCCACTCCTCTCTAGTCACAACTAAAACTGTGCAACCACCTTTGTTTAGATTTCTTCTTAAATATGTTATCACAGAGGCGTTACCCCCATTTCTAATTGGCCCAGATTTGAACACCAGTCCATCCTTGCAGCCAGCAGGGATTGGCTCTGCAGGACATGCTTAGAGCTTCCAGCAGCTTCTCATAAAAGCCACCAATGTGGCCCCTCAATACCAAAAACTGTGCCAGGCAAAACCAATACAAATGACATGAAATGAAATGTTAAACATGGAAAATTCTGAAGTCAAAACAACAAAAGAATTGTAGAGAAAGCAAGACAATCGCATTGAGCTGAAACTTCAAGAAATGACTGTCAAAGAAATCTCAAGATTTCATTTCCATTTAGAATTTTCATGTTTTCCAATTTCATTTCATGTCATTATATTACCTTTCCTGTCTTTTAATTTCCATTCATTCCTTGATTTTTCATTTCCTTTCATGAAATGATCTCAAGATTTCATTGAAAACCATGTCATAAAGTTTTCGCTCATTTTGATGCACTTCCTGTCTTTCCAGTGCTTTTCATTGGTTCCACTTCAGGATTTTCTGTTTTTCCAATTTCACTTAATGTCGTTATATTTCCTTCCTTGTATTTCCATTTCACTTCATTCTCTGATTTCAAGATTTCATTTCCCTTCATGAAATGAAATTCTTCATTCATTCATAAAGGGAAATACAATCTCGTGATTTCAATGAAGATCAATTCAGCAAGTTTGGGACCATTTCATTGCAGTTAATGTCATCCCCTTCCCTTTAAAAGTTTTCACTTTCACTCAGAAGTTTTTTTTTTAGCATTTCATTTCATCAATTTCTTCTCCAGTCTCTTTATTTCATTTTGTTCTCTGATTTCTAGAGTTCGATGTGTATAATTTTGGCAAGGTTCTGTCCTTTTCACTGCCCCTCATTTCATTCCCAACCCATCTGTTTGTATTCACTCAGTTTCTTCCGTTTTACACCTGCTTTTGATTTCATCATGTATCCTTTCTAGTTTGTTTGTTTCACTTCCTTCTCTGATTTCAAGATTTTATTTCCTTGCATGAAATGAAATTCTTCATTTAATGAAAGGAAATTAAATGAGAAATCAAGGAAAGAAGTGTAATGGAAGGACAGGGAAGGAAGTATAATGACATGAAATGAAATTGGAAAAAACAAAAATTCTGAAATGAAGTTAAACTAATGAAAAGGAATGGAAAAAAGGGAAGCAAAACTAATTAAAAGGGATGGAAAGAATGGAAGTGCATTGAAATGAGTGAAAACTTCATTACATGATTTTCACTGAAACCTTAAGATTTTATTTCCTTTCATGAAAAAAAGGAAAAGGAAAGGAAATCAAATGAGACATCAAGATATGAAGGTAAAGGAATAGATAGGAAAGGAAATATAATGATGTAGTGTTTAGATCTTGGATGGGTGGCAGGTGTCCACTAAACTGCTCTATCCCTCCCCTTCCTAGTGAGACAGATGAGAGAAAAGGATGGAAAACATCTCATAGGTTGAGATAAGGCAATTTACTAAAGAAAAGGAAAACCAAACAGGTGAAAGTTTTTGCCTCAGCACACATAGTGGTTTTTCTGGAAGGCAAACATTCTGGAATAACAAATGGACCCACTTCTTCCTCTCTCCCTTAGCTTTTTTATCTGAGTTGCTGCCATTTGGTGTATGGGGAATGTCCCTTTGGTTAATTTGGGTCAGCTGGCCTGGTTGTGTCCCCTCCCAGGTTCTTTCCCACTCCCAGCCCCTTGATGGGGGAAGGAATGTTAGAGGGAGAGCACAGCTCAGCCAAAACTCTGGTGTGGTATCAACACCTGGCCAGCTACCAATGCAAAGCACAGCACTCTGAGGGCTGCTAAGGAAATAATGAACTCTATCTCATTCAGACCCAATAACCCAGTCAAAGAAAAAAGAGGGTTTTCCTCAGAGGGACACTGTTCAAACCTGCAGTTCCCTTCCCAAAAGGAGTCCTTCTTAAGTCAGGGCCAGGAGGCTAGGGTGCATGACCATCCCCACCTACAGCAGAGACTTCTAGACAAAAAAACCCAATGAAGAATCGCAAAGCCAGGAAAAGCACAAGCAATAATAGGAAGCCCAACTCTGTACCTTAATTATAGAGGTGCTCCCCTAAGAAATGGAGGTCTTGAGTACCAGTCCTTGCTTTCAGCATAGATTACAGTTTTTTAATCCACTGACTCCTTAATGCAAACCATATAATTCCAGGGGCAGGGCTATAGGCAAGGTATTAATTCTCCTTATTTACTAAATCCTTTGATTTTTTAAAGCACAAGACATTAGTACAGTTGCTAATAACATGCTGCAAATTCCCAACAGCTCCAAGCAGGGGAGAGAATGAATGCTTTGTTATTCTAGGAAAATGGATGTGTATTTTTACTGTAGTCATAACAAAGGAAGCTTCAAGCATTTCTCTACTTGCCAGTTGGGTTGTTTTTCTCATCACAGATATTCATCTGTCTACAGACTGTAATGTCTTTCTATGTTCATATGTGATGCATTCTGACAGCTTTTCTACAGTTAAAATTTGATATTTCAAGAAATCCATTCACAGTCTGGCTTTGAATATAGCACGTGCAGTCGCTTCAGCTTCCGCATCACTTTCCATTTTATTTTCAGAAAACTTTGGTTAGCATATTCTTCTACATGTGTGAAATTTCAAATTGGAAAGGACTTGTTTCAGTTCTCCTTCTCTTAATGGAAGCTTGTCATCTCTCCAAAATATAGAGGAAATGGGGTGTGACTGAAAGTTAGATTCCCTTCCTACATACCGTTACTTCTGGAAAATCAGGTGTTTGGAAGTGAACACATGATGTTGTTCCAGCAGGAGGTAGGATTGCTAGAGGTCAGTCTGAAACTAGGGACATTGCATGGCTCCTCCAGCTAACTTACTGCTGGTGTTCAGATGTTGAAACAAACCACAGCTTTTTTTCTTCATAAAAACAAGCCTTGAGGTAATCGGGCACATGAGATTAATAGCAAACAGTTGTAATAAGGACTGCAACAAAGAGACACTAAAACCATAGTAAAAAAAGGGCAAAACTACAGTCTCTGCAAGAAATTTAAGGTTTAAGATTTCTAAGTTTTAATGGCAGAATTTATCAAACTCTGAAACCTTTTTTAACTGCTGGTGTCTGAACAGAATTTCAATATCATTTCCTTGCATAAACAATCTTAAAAATCTGTGTTGAGTCCTCCTCTTGTTCACAAAGGTCTGTAGCATTAGGCACTATTTAATTTGTAATTTCTTTTTTTTTTCTCCCCACCTCTGTTCAGGTCAAGAAGAGGAGCTTGGTGAGAAGGGAGGATTATGGATTTAGGATTTTATCTCTGCAGTCTGGCATGGCCTTTTGTTTTGAGACTGCATCTTAGTACCTGGATTGTCTGTTTTGGTGAAAGAAGAGGGAGGCAGCTGTTTGTCTAGGAAGACAACAGAACCAATGGCATATGTGAATTCACAAGCCAGGAGCTTTGTGTGGGTCTCTCATAAGCAAGGGACAATTTTGCAGGCATCCTATAGCCTGAGAGAAGTAGAAATCCCATAGAGATAGGATTGACACTGAGACAAAAGCAAGCCTGTTTATGAAATATGTTTACTGAAAAAGAAATTTTAAAACTTGTATTATATATATTTATGCAATATATAAAGACAGGTACTGTGAGTTAAAAGAGAAAGAAGTCTTATGGTCCCTAAACCAACACAAGACATGTGACTACATGCAGAATGCATGTCTGGAATATTAACATTATGTTCTTTGCTTGGGGGTCTGGAGGAATGTGTCATGGTTGTCTTTTGGCCTGAGTATATTTCCCATGAATCAAAGGTGCAAAGAAGTGGGTGAGGCAAAAGGATAGACTGGTGCACACCCAAGGCTCACCCTGACATACCAGATATATGTTTGGACTTGGGACTACTGCAGAGGCACTCTTGTGTTCTAGTGTTTACCCCATGAGATTGCTTGATTTTGCTGGCACGTATCAGAAAGGTACAGCTAGTGCTGTGAGGAAAAGCACAGCATAGTGCCATCTCCAGCACTAACTTGTCACCTACACTGCCCAGGTAGGGAGCTGGAGCTGTTGGGTGACTGCAGAAGGATACCCTGTGGTGCCAGTGGAATGGTCGTATCAGGCGCAACCCAAATAGTTCATACAACT
Source organism: Ploceus nigricollis (assembly GCA_013399945.1). NCBI lineage: Eukaryota > Metazoa > Chordata > Aves > Passeriformes > Ploceidae > Ploceus > Ploceus nigricollis. The sequence continues at coordinate 58,352 of VXBC01000225.1, forward strand.
GCCAACAATTCTATAAATATCCTGCCTGCATCCATGCTGAATGCACTTCCATTCTTGTGAAAATACTCAAGGAGCAGTAGAACTACACTGTGTTTTAAAGGACAAAATGTCACAGCTTGGAAGGCAGAAGCACTTGGCAGAGTTATCAGCATCTAGAAGAAATGTATTTAAGCAGTCCTAGCACAAATGTGTTCTTGGGTACTCTCCTGCAAGACAGAGGAATCTGCCAGGTACTGTATACTCAGGCCATAATGTACCAAACAGCTTAAATACGTTCTTAATTGCAAGCAACAAGCCCAAAGCCCAAAGTTAAACATAGGGAGAGCCATGTCATTGAACTGAGGGAAAGAACCCTCAGCACTTCACAAAGCCAACCCTCAGCAAAATTGGACCTTAATTTCTTGAATTACTATAATTCATTTGAGCCTTGAATTTGGAAATGAGGGTGACTGTTATTTCAAGGTGTATGACTCAGGCCCTGAGTAACCAGAACAAAATCAGAGACAAGTGAGAATTAGAAGCACAAGGGATACTGTGGGGGAAGAAGTGAGTGACTGAGTAGGAGGGTTCCCTGAGGTGAACTCCTTGCCACACTACCTGCAAATGCTTATAACTCACTCCTATGGCATTCTTTTTATTGCCACCTTTATTACCCGATAACCTAAGTGTCATTTATGAAGCACGTGGGGACAAGAAATATGTGCGATCCCAGCCTGGCCACATTCCCTCCTACTATAGTGACTACGCAGCTCCTCCTGGGATGGGGGCAGGGCAAGGCAGGTGTTATGAAATGAATTTGGTGAGGTTAAGAGAAATGAACACATGTAAATTATTCTCCTGTCATGACACTTTTCGAGGTCTGTAAAGATGCGGCAGATTGTACTGGTTGCTTTTCATATTCTGTATTCCCATGTGCTTTTAGCATATATGCCTTATGTGCTCAAGTTCATGCCCACAAAGTGGCTTTAAATGAAGCAATGCCAATGCTGGCATTGTCATTTGCATAACATATGAAATTTTGACAGGCAGCGTGGAGCTGAGAGAGGTTCTGTGCCTTTACAAGGCAGAAGAAACATGTTCTAACACAAAAAGTTTATATTAAACAGGTAAAAAACCCCAGAATAATTTCAAAATACCCTGGATATCAGGGATACATTTATCTTAACCATGAACTCTTGTCAGATTACTTTCATTGACTGCCACCTATCTAGCATAAGGTGGCATGGTAAGACTGCATGGCTTTTGATGATCTTATGTCAGTACTATGTTGCAGTTCGAGCTAAAAAGGAGATGTGATATGAGTAAACATGAACCGCAGTTGGGACTGTTCCACTGGAGGGGAGTTTGGTGTGAATTTAACATAAAAATCATCTTAGAAATCAGAATGGTTTGGGTTGGTGAGGACCTTAGAGACCATCCAGTTCCAACCCCCTGCCATGGGCAGGGACACCTTCAAATGGATCAGGTGGCTCAGAGCCCCAGGAAACCTGGCCTTTGAGACATAGACTCTGATTCTTCAATGACAGTGCTGTTGAGTGGCTTCATCCTTTTTGGAAGCAGATAAGACAACTCTCTAAAGAGCCCTGTTGGCTACCTGAAAGCATCCACATGAGTCACTACTGAGGAATGTCTTTTCAATGGGCTTTTAGGACCTATGCTTGTGGATGATCAAAACTACAGAAACAACACTTCACTTGCCTACCACTAACCCTTGAACAACTCATCTACAGACACAGTAACTCTGCCAGCACTTAAATGACATCAGAGTTTCTTTCTGCAGGATATGCTAACATCCAAATAAGTGGCAGAGCCCTGAAGTAGAGATCCATGCAAGGCCTGTTTCACAAAGGACAGATCACTACTGATTGTATTCTTTTCCAGGCTTAATAGCTATGAACTGTCCCCTCAATTCACATGGAACCAGCACTGTTAGTAGTTTGTTAGATTTCAGAATGTCCCGTGGGATCTTATTTGGCTGCTGAGCATAAGTAATTCTGTAATTGCTTTCGGAATAGTGCATCATACTGTTTTCTCAGCTGTCAGTAAAAACTTTCCTCGGTTGTCCAAAGACTTTTCTTTCATAAGGAGTTTTACCTCTGCCCGTCTCCAACTTCTAGGAGAGAAACCACTTTTTTACTTTTTGCTCATGTAGGTTTCTAAATAAATCTTCCATTTTATCTTTACCCTAGAACTCAGTCCTCACAACTAATTTAAGCCAGGTACCTCTATTTCTGGTGGGTGTTCTGCTCTTTCTGAATCTCAGGACAGAACCTGACACTGATGTCAGCTGCAGGTATTTGAAAACCTGTCTGGAAGTTGCATTAAGCAGGTGAAAATCTGAGTAGCATCTTGGAGATTAGAAGATGAACTCACCCAGTTAAAAGACGGGTGACCTAGTCTAAATAGGAAGAGATGACAGCTTTATCTTTAGCAGGCAATGGAGCACAATAAAAGGATGAGGGAGATGTGGGAAGAGATTCATTCTAAGTAAATTACAATTCCTATCAGCCTAGCTGGAATTTAGCATGCGGGAGAGCAGGGACTGCAGCTGTCATCATTGCCCTTGGATTTTTTGTGAGGGAAAGTAAACAACTCTAAATTTCAGCCTGGCTTCTACAGAAGCTTGTGTGGGTGTCCCAGTAGTTTTTGGTAAACAGTTTACAGCAGGAGCCACCAGGAAAATGAGATTTTTTTTCCCAAATAAACAAGTTTAACTTAATGAAGGCTCAAAATTACTATGTGTTGGGGGGTTACCCCAGGAGTCTCATTATCTCTAATTGGATGTTTTATTTCATGAAGTAGTCAGCATTAACTTTTAGCTTGGTGAGGAAAAAAATCTCATATTTAATTGCCTCAAAATTTTCCTTTATTCCCGGGAAGACTTGGCAGGATTGTAAATATCTCTAGTGGCCAAGCTGTCAAACAAGCTTTTCCTTTTCAAAGGACATTCTTTTTTCTTTCTTTCTTTATTTTCCCTCCCCTCACTATCCAGGGCCAGTTTTGGTTCTCTTTCCCACTCAACACCTCCTACTTCATAGGCAGCACTGGTCCCCACAAGCCCTCCAGCAGACTGAAAGTAAGGACTGCTTTCTGCCTGGGTGACTTCCTGTCTTTAGGGCTCTGTGTCCAAATTTACACCAGAAGAAATCAGTGTAACTCAAGTTTAATATAGCTCAAAGCAGAGCTAATTCTGTGCTGAAACAGTCTGGAATGGCATACCAAACTCTGGTTTTATGTACTAATGTTTCACACTCCTTCCCCCCAAAAAATAAGTTTTGGCTCATAGTATTATCTATTTTTATCTCATCTATAACCTATTCTAAAATTACACCAGTAATTTTAGAAATATTACTGAAAAGCAAAGCCACCTTTTTCATTTCCTGTCTTATCTAATTGGTCTAAAATCACTATCCAACATCAGTGAGCAGGGAAACATAGATTTCTTTTTAAATAGCAATAAGAAATGGATGATTTATCAGACACATTTCAAAATATTAATGGTGTAAAGACATCTTGATAAATGAGGGATGATTATTCTCATCTTCTCAGACCAAATTACAGCTGTGAAATCCTTCCAAACAGTGCTCAGGATGTTTGATTTCTATTTTAGTTGATATTTGACAGAAAGGACTTTATTTTTACATTATCTAGGGGAAGTGGAAATGAGTATTTGTTCTGCCCTTTTTCCTTCTTGCTCTCCTTGCTTATCCTCCCGCCTTTTTATTTGTAGTGATTGCAATGCTTTATTACTCATGGTCCTGAGAGCCTTCAGGAGTTGTGTATCTTTCTGTAGTCAGTATTTTTCCTTATTATTTTAAGGTGTGGTAAACCCAGCTGTTGCCAACTGAACACTTGATGTCTAGTGTCTGGAACGTATACATTAGAAGACAGCTGAAAAGCACTGTAGCCCAGAAAAACCACAGATTTTAACTGAAGCACAGACCTGCTTTGGGCTTCTTAGGCAAGACTCTCTACAGCTCAGCTTCCATGTTCTAAAGTGATCCTCTAGTTCATAAAAAAAAACAAAGTAGGAATACCTGAAGTTAAGGAATCACAGTATTATGTTGGAAGAAAAGGCTTTGCATTAGAGGAATCCTAGGTCTGAATTGCACTGAATTATGAATAAGAGAAGGGGAAGACTTCAGCACTAGCCCACAGTCCCATGAAATTAGTTGTAACTAAAGCCATGCTCTGAAGGCATGGTTCTATATGATGAGGTTAGAGTTCACTCTCTAACACAGAAGGAAATGAACACCCTCTCCCAAATTAAATATTCTTCAGTCTGGTTACTGAGTTGAAGTGGCTCATGGACCCTATGGCAAACACCAAGGAGGAGGTAAGAGAGGGTGAAAATCTGCAGTTGGGACATGAGAAGTTAGCAACATCTCAGTTTCTTGGCCTTGGTGAACTATTAGATCAGATCAGCTGCTCCTAGACCTGTCTAGAGGAATCAGTTTGCTCTGCAGATCATCACTTCAAGGCCCATTCTGGAAGAGAAAAGACTCAACTGAACAAGATAAGATAAGCTATTTTTGCTTATGCTAGCAGGTTCTTAACAATACATTCAGTAAGCCATTGAATAGACAATCTGAAATGAAAGAGCTCTGAAATGTCTAATAAACTCACTGTGCAAAGATCCATATATGGCCACACAAACTAAAATGTTCTCAGACTACTGGAAAAATTTGGGAACAATGCTTAGTTATTTGGGGGGGCATGATCTTTAAAGATAGCAGGTCTGGCTCAAAACCAAGACAACTATGAAAAAAGTTTACCCAGGGGAAAGTAGACAAAAAGCACTGAAGAACTGAGGTAACAGAGGAACCAACACTGGGGGAACAGAAGCTCTGTTGTTTTTATAGGCAAACGTTTCAGAAGTCTATTCAGCAAATTATTCACTCAGTCTTTAAGTAATCAGCCCATGGGACAAGTTTGGGGCATGAGCCCATTTCACCCAGCCTTTTCCTTTGTTCTGAAGGAGGTGACCCCTCTGACATGGTCTGAATGACTTTCTGTGTCTTGGCACAGGCAGGCATTCCCTGATACCTCTGGTCTCACCCTGTCCTCCCACACAGAGGCATGAGCACAATTAAGTCCCTGCCTATTCCGCTGCACTCCCCAGCCATGGCTGCATCGCCAGGGCAAGGAGAAGGAAAGCACTGGGCAGTAGAAAGCAGACAGTTGTCCATGTTGCCTGGAAGAGGGACAGAAATTTGAGAAGTAGGGAGAGAAGGGTGGCTGCTCCAGGGAAAGATGGGTCGTATTGGTCTGGTTGGGTGGGAGTAGTACTGCTGTGAAGAGGAAGGGAGGGAACAAGCTCAAAGGCACAAAGAGAACGAAAAATCAGGCTGCAGAAATTACCTATAACCAATATTCACACCTGTCAACTCTGGGTGTCCTATTAATGCTGCAAGCTTTTAGCTCAAGTGAAACCAGCATTATTGCCCTGAAATATAGCACAAGTACTTCAAGTCTAAATAATTCAGATGTCAAAATGAGTATGAAGAAGGAAATGATTTAGTGGAAGGACTGCTTTGTTTTTGATGTAGCTATTTCTTTCTATTTATGCACCCATACAGACACTAACAAATCAGTGAACTGGATGCACAACCAGACACCATCACTGATTACATCTTTCCCTGAACAAAAGCAAGGAAATAGAGGAGGGAAAAAAAAGCAAGCAAAAGTTATTTAAAAGGCAGAACTATTTGATGAGATTTTATCTGCTATGCAGTTTAAACAGAATTCCCAAACTATTTACAATCAGAATGTTGAGGGTTGTTGGGCATTGCAAAGGAATTTTAAATAACTCCTGTTGGCAAAGTTTTTTTCTCAGAGTTGCCAAATCTCATTGCTTTATCAAAAATCTCATAACGTTGAATTGCTTATTTAAATCACAATCCAAAGAATTACTGACTAATGAGTTTCTTGCCTTTTTTTTCTTCTTTAAAGAAATGTAAATTTCTCAGGAACACAGTTATTGCAGAAGGTAACAGATAATCAGAGTAAATACCAGAGCAGTCAGAGATGTTATTGCTCCTGTAGGCCTTTCTCTAATCAGGGGAGAAGAAAATCGCTGTTTACTGGCAGCTGCCTGCTGACATCAGAAGGACACGGGGTCTGGGGCTCCCTGTTGTTCTGTGGCAGTTCTTGCCCTGGTTAATAAACCCTGGCCCCAGATTAGCTCTCACTCTGTACTCCCTCATCTCCCCTCCACCCTGGCCTCGCAGGGTCTTTCCACATTACTGAAACTTTCATGAATGTAAAAAAATTCCACTGGCTTCACTGTGACTCCACCCAGAAGGAGCGGCCCGTTTCACCAGCCCATATAGAGCAGCTATAATTATAAACACAGCAGTACTTTTTAATTCTAACTCAACTGCTGGCAGGGCTGGGGGCAGGGTTTGTGCCTATTACCTGCCCTGACCATTGTGTGTAGCGGCCCGTGATGGACACCAAGCTGCCTTCATGGACACACAGGTGTGCACAGGCAGTGTCAGGAGGACAGTGATGCCTCCGGTCATGTATGGGACAGCCAGCCCAGGTAAAACCCTGATCTTGGTCGGATTTAAAGCTCAGGTTTTTGTTGTGCTTTCAGTATCAGGCACTTAACCTTCTTTGGTTGTCAGCAAAACACCATATATAAATGTCTAAAGCGGAGGTGTCAGGATGGAGCCTGGTGCTTCTCAGTGGTGTCAAGCAATACGACAAGAGGCAATGGGCAGAAACTGATGCACAGGAAGCTCCACCTGAACATGAGGAAGAACTTCTTTACTGTGTGGGTGACCATGCGCTAGAACAGATTGCCTAGAGAGGTTGTGGAGTCTCCCTCACTGGAGATAGCAAGAACCCTCTGGATGCAATCCTGTGCAGTGTGCTCTAAGACAACCCTGCTTGAGCAGGGAGGTTGGACCAGATGACCCTCTGTGGTCCCAACCTGACCCTTTCTGTGATTCTGTGATTTCATCCTCCATCTGATCAAAGGCACCTGAGGGATTTTTGGACACCAAGACTCTCAAAAATTGAGTTAAACCCCCGAAGACCTAATACAGTTGCACAAACTTCACCTGCAGCCTGTTTTCTGTGCCTTTAGCATACATCAATGTCATCTGGAGGCTTTTTGTGGGGACCCAGGGACTTCACAAATGCATTCCAGTTGGAATGGTTGTAGCCAGGTGGGGGCAGACCTCTTCTCCCCAACAACTACCAACAGGAGGACGAGAGGTCACAGTCTTCGGCTGCACCAGGCAAGGTTTAAGTTGAACATCAGGAAGATTTTCTTCACAGAAAGGGTGATTAAGCACTGGAATGGACTGCCCAGGGAGGTGGTGAAGTCACCAGCCCTGAACGTGCTTAAGGAAAGACTGGACGTGGCCCTTAGTGCCGTGGTCTAGTTGACACGATGCTGTTCAGACTCCATGATCTCAGAGGTCTTTTCCAACCTAAATGATCCTGTAGTTCAAAGAGCAACAAGCGCAGATCCTCGCGCAGCGACCGGGCCTCAAGACAGGGCGCTGACAGACGCACATCGCGCCTCCATGAGGCAGAAGCGACCGCCACTCCCCTCACACCCCCGGTCCGCTGGGACAAGCCCCACCGACCCTCGCCGCCTTCCCGCCCNCCTGCTCTCTCGCCGCCCTCAGGCCGCCTCTGCGGGAGAGGGGCTGGTGCTGCGCCGGGGCTCGGCCCGGCCCTGCGCAACGGTTCCCGGCGCTCATCCCAGTGGGAAAGCATCGGTCGTTTGCAGAGAGAAGGAGAAGCTTCCTTTTTCTCCCACTTGCCTTTCTTACTTGGTTGACACCTGTGTTTCCTGTGAAGTGCTCACAATCGACACTCACACGTCGATTTTAGGCATTTTATTAGTCACTAAAAATATGCTTAAGTCAGAAATACGTAGATGATGTTGCATGACATCAGCTGTTCTGGTCATTGCCTGTATTAGTGCTACATTCACTCCAAGTAGGCTGCAGAGCTCGTCTTCAGAGTAATAGAAATGCTCAGTTACTTAATCCAGGGTTTTGAGTCCAGGCTGGTAATCCCCATCCAAGTTGTCAACCATGTCGTGGAGACACAGCTGGCAGTGAAGCTCAGATAGTTCCTAATTATTTTCCACACCTAAGGGAGAGCAGGAACTTAGGAAAGCATTTTCAGAGGGAATAACCTGTGCTATCCATGTGTCTTGCTCACTCGATGATTACCAAGAGTAGGATAAGCAATTGGTGAGTTGCTCTCCTTGTGTCTGGTTAAGTTTTATCCTCAGTCACAGATTTTATTGTGACATAAGGGTTGCTGAAGAGCATGTGTTTATGGAAAAAATGAAAAGAAACTTGTTCTTTATCTAAATTACTAATTTTTTTTTTTTTGATGCTGGAACTAGCATTCTACCACAATGAAGCCAAAGCAACGCTCAGCAGAATTTAGTGAATCTTCCTGTTGATCAGCAAAGTGTTGCAGCACCCTGGGGCTAGGCCTTTCTCAGTCACAATACTGGTTTGGTGGTAGGGGCAAAAATTAAGCCACATGTCTAATCTGTAGCCTTTCTAGAGTTTTGAATCTACATCTGTGCATTATCTGGCTGACACAGGGCAGAATTACAGCACTCCACCTTGATGGTGGTAGCTGACCTGCTTAAAATGGATTTTATTTGCTACTGCTTAGTGTTGGTCAGGTAGAATAAAGCTTTAGTAACAGTGACATTTTTCTTTATTCTCTAATTGTTTAAAATCATAGTAGTGTTCAGGAGTGACCAAGAGACGTAGACCAAGATCAGAGCTTTACCGGGGTTTTTTTTAGACATTTCTGGCCCCACTGCTATATTACTCACACGCGCCACTAAGCTGCTTACACTGGACCAAACAAAGAATCAGTACTTCCACGGGCAGTGTCTCCAGATAGTTACTCGTTGTCTCCTAGCAGTTACTCGTGCTTAGGGTTGAATTGCCATTCATAGCCTTAGAAGCCAAATGACTTTGCTGAATTTACATAAAATGCCTTTTTGCATCGTGGTACCCAGAGGTTCTTGATGGCTTTTCAGAACAGTGGCAGAGTATCTGAATATCTGGAAGAGTGATCAAGTGGTCTGTTTGAGAAGCACTTCTAGCCTAGCACCAGAGTATTACCAGGGTTCTTTTATATTTTTTGTGTGCTTGATAAACAACTAATATACTATTGTGGAAATACTTGTTGTAAAAATAGTTCCATTACAGACTCTGTTGGTATTTGAAAGTGTAGACTTAATTGCTCTAAATTACAAGTGTATTGGGGAAAAATGGAGAAAATTAGAGAAGTAAAACAGTGAAGACCCTCTTGCAACAAACAAAGCTAGCAGAAGAAGGGTCTGAGTGCACAACATTATGCTGTTTCTTCTCTCAGCTTCTGTTTATGTCTTTTATGGTTTAAGAGGGACTTAGCACATTTCTTGAGTTCAAATACATGAGGGCTTCATAAGCTCAAATAACAAAGAAAAAAATGTGCTTTCTTGGTTGAAAAGTCCCTGCCCACGTTGTACTATAAAATATAAAATAGTCAGGTCCATGAATACTTTTGTAATGATACCAGTACTCTAGTAATTTTGGGATGGCTCGATGCGAGAATGCCTTAGAAAATTGTGCAAACGGAGTTCTCCTTTCAGGGAACTAATTGAAATTTTGGCAATTTCAAGAAACCAAAAGCTTCCACAACCAGGAGAGGAGAGCCAGGTAAGCTGCCTTTCTGAATTGTGTTTCTTTGGGTAAACATAATGCTTTACTTCTAATTTTTTTCCATTCTTTTGTTTGTCCTTACTTTCTCCCTTTGTCCTTGCCTATATTCAAGTTGATGGTCAAGATGGGGCTTTGGCCCTACTACACAGGCATTATTGGTTCTCCTGTTGTTTATTCATTTTTTATGTGCTTCATAGGCTCTTTCTGCAAACAGGAAGAAATTTTGTTTCATTTTTCATTCAAACAAAAATACTCCTATGGATGCCATTTGCTCTTCTTTGTAGCATGACTGAGGGTGTGTTGTTACTCTAGCCAAATTAAAAGTTCTACAAAACTGTTGTTCGATAGATCCTGGAACTGCTGATTCAGAGAGATGGAGAGTTTCAAGAGCTAATGAAGTTGGCAGTTGATCAGGGAAAAATCCATCATGAAATGCAGCTTTTAGAAAAGGTAGTAGAAAAGCGGGATAATGATATTCAGCAGCTGCAGAAACAGCTTAAAGAAGCAGAGCACATACTGGTAAGTTCATAATGATGTGTTTGCTTTTAAGCATCTTCTTGTAAAAAAGGTGGTTCTGGGCAAAGTGGTGATGTGTTAGTTTGAGAAGATTTAAATATTTAAAACTTCATAAGAGCTTAGTGGTTTGGGTTTTTTTTCAGTAGTCAAACACTGTTTAGTTATCATGGTATTAAGTTTTTTTTTTATAATGCTAATTTTCTTCTAAATCTACTTTATTTCTGTGTATTTTGAAAATGTTCATGGAAGTTTCTCTTTTAAAATGCAATTAAATGGAAGGGTTTATTCACAAAGCTGACTTTATGTAGATGTTTATAAATTAAAGATTCATTTAAGGTTTGGTTTCCTTTGTGGGTTTTTATTTTTTACAACTAGGCAACAGCTGTTTATCAAGCAAAGGAAAAACTGAAATCAATTGAAAAAGCACGAAAAGGTGAGTATCCATAATTGTACTACGTAAATGCAATTCTAAAGAAAGTTGTTAGTGAGCTCAAATTGGGCCTTTTTTTTATTTTTTTAATTCTCCTATCACAGATTTCAGATGCTTTGTGTGTAAACAAATTTCCATTTAATTATGAAACTATAACAATTTTCTCAGAATAAGGACAGCATTGAATTTTTTTTTGTGGCAAACATATTTTAATATGAAAGTGTCTCAGCAGTCTTCTTGGACTGATAATAATATATCTGATTACCTAAGTGCCTTACCAAATTGCCTCAGGGGGTTTGCTAAGGAAAGGAAGAGATTGCTTGTGTGTCTATGCACTGTATTTTGAAAGACTGACTAGCTGGCGATACTAGATTGTAATTGTAGCAATTCCTGCCATTCTGTGGCACTTACCAAGCTTAGCTAACTTTGGGGGGGGAAGACATCTTCTTTAGGCTGTTTTGTTTTGTTTTGTTTCTACAGTGTCTTTTATAATTTTGTTATGCCTCTTTCATCTAGAAAATCAAGGAATTTGATAAAGTTTCTATTAATTTAATACAGGCACATATTTGGAAGGACTCTTGTGGGTACAGTATATAGTTACTAAACGAACAAAAAAAACTTCTTTGCTACAGAAAATTCTATAATAAAGCAGGAGCTGAAGTTTTTGAATTTTTTTTTGTACTTGTCAAGTACACTTGTTTAAGAGATTGTTTGTGTTTTTCACAAGGTTGGAGAACCATTGATATTGAAGGTGTTTTGTACTTGTGTGTGTAAAATCAGTTCACTGCAAAGCTCATCTTTGAAGTTTGAGAATCTTCTAAACAGTCATTGCATTTGAACCAGGCTCTTAATGTTTGGCAAAATCACATTCCCAGTCTTTTAGATCCTGGTGGCCAATATTCTGAAATAATTAAATGCACAATCTCTTGAGAATGCAGCAACATTTTTTTCTGTTCTTCCAGGTGCCATTTCCTCTGAAGAAATAATTAAATATGCCCACAGGATCAGTGCTAGCAATGCTGTTTGTGCCCCTCTGACATGGGTACCAGGTAACTATTGTGTTTATCACAGTAGATTTTCATAATAAATCATGGTTAATGTCTGGTCTTACAATGTTTTTATACAGCGGTAACCACCAGAGTTTATTAGAATAACATTGTTTTCAGCTGTATAGCTAATATTTCAACAAAAATGGATATCCAAAATCCTATAGACTTCACGTACATCTCCAAAAGGTTATGAAACTCTCTGCTTTCACTGACAGATGGGCCTCCTCTGTTCTCCTTTGTTTGCCTTTTTCCCCTGAATGTTTACCCTGATTATAAGTCAAAGCCACGTATGCTAAAGGCTTTTCTGTGTGTTTGGTTGTGTTCCCTCTTGCCCCTTACAGTATTCTTTCAGAGAATGTTAGTAAACAGTGGAGCCAGAAGCAGAACTTTTACTATGACATGTTTCAATTTTGGGTACTAACCTCTTTGTCCAAAATGAAAATGTGTTTCATCCAATTTCTGTCCTTGCTGTTTAGCTGTGAAATAGTGGGGTGAGCAAAGGTACCTTTTAAACATGATGGGTTTTTTTTTTGTTTGAGTTGCTTGGTTGTTTGGGGGTTTTTTAATATGCTTTTTCTGCCAAGTTTGAATGAACAAAGAAAGTCTTAAGTGAAAGACAGACTTTGATTGTAATAAAACAGGTGTGATGCTCATTGCTCATCCAAGCAACCAGAGTATGAGGTTTTTTTGGTCATTAAACTAGGCTCTGAAGCTAAAGCTAATGTCTGCAAGACAATTGTTAAATATTTCAAAGCATTCCTTTTCTTTTTTTTTCTTAAAGGGGACCCACGTAGGCCATATCCTACAGATCTGGAAATGAGAAGTGGTCTCTTAGGTCAGATGAACAACCCATCCACCAATGGAGTCAATGGACACTTACCAGGGGATGCACTTGCAGCAGGCAGACTGCCAGGTAAGTGAAACTCAGTTTTGTTTTGGCTTTTTTTTGCTGCTTATAGATTGACAGCAGTTATACATTTCCCTTAGCAAAGGCAAATCAGAGGTAAAGCAATGAAAATTGTGGTTAATGTTGTTCCCTAGCAGTGAAGACCTAGTAAAGAAAGGTAATTAGAAATTGCATAATTTTTTAAATTTCATGCTAAACTGCAGACACTACACCTAAGTCAATATAAACAAAACTCATTTACCTTAATGTATTTTAAATAAATAATTAAGTGATTTCCAGACATATGAGAAAGAAACACTTTCAGAGCAGCTTTTGCTTAGTGGTGATGACAAAGCATGGAATTGTGAAAGCTGTATTTGGAAGAAAGGTGGTTTATTGTCATTCCCTACCTTTCTCTGAGTCTATGCTTAGAAGTTTTGGATTTAAAAGACATGGCAGGGGACAACTGCTGAGATAGTGCATTGAGTGTAGGAATCAAGCTTTAATCCCTTAATTGCTTTGTGAAATGGGTACTTCCATTGACTTCAGTGGGATTCATTCCTTCATGCAAAAATTGAATTTAGCAGTAAATTACAGTAATTGAATCAAGAGTTCAGTTGCTCTGTACCTGTGCAGCATTGATCTACCATAGTTAGACTAAATGGTGGAAAAAGTCTTAGTCTGGCTTCATAGGAGATCTGTAACATTTTGTACATATCTGTTAAGCCACTATCAGGAATTATGGAAAGCTTGTTTTCAAAAATCATGCTGAATTTGTTAAAAAACCCCTCTTGCAACTCCACTGGAGAAATAGTAACTTTGGATTTTTTGTTTCCGATCATCTGTCTAACCCTGTTGTCACCTCTTAGGAAGTGACTTGAAATTCTGCATCATCTCACTTTACAAACCTCTGGGCTTGGATAAAATGGGTCAGTGAGCTGAATGGGAGTAATGGACAAATGCCCATAGCAACCCACCAGGGAAATGCTGAGGATTGGCCCACATATCTTTTCTGTTCTTTTGAAATATGGTCAGAAGAGATGTTAAGGTTGTGACTTCCTAATGGAGTTTGAGCATTTATTTGTGTATGTGTTGGTAGAGCCAGTTCTGGCTGGCTCCTTTGCCTTAGAGGATGCAGACTTGATCCATTTACTTTTGAGTGCTGTCTCTATAAGAACTGAAAGGAATTTTCAGGAATTTTAGGAATTTTCCTTGAGAAGCTGGAAAATGTAGGATTTAAACTCCTCCAGTAAAATTCTTAATTGAGTATTGGGCTCCTCTTTCAGGTCACGTAACTAGACTGTCAAGGTAAGAGGGAAACATTGATTTACAAGAAAGTTGAAGCTGCCTGAGCATTTTGTGTAGGGATGCTGAATCTGTTGGTGCATGGAGGCATGTCCTGACAATGCTAATTATGGGATCTAGTCCTTTTGGAGACTCCTGCAGAGATGTTCAGTTACTGAGTTCTTAGTGAATGTGCAGACCAGTTTCTCGACTGCTTGGTAGCCTCCAAACTTTGAGGCTGCTTAGCACACATTCAGCTTGGTTTAATAGCAGACTGGTTCTAGCACTGAAGCATGGCCACACAATGTAAAACACCAGCTTCCTTTCTGAGCTCATTCAGATAAAAGCTTTTCAGGAATATTTGGATAAAGCCTTTTTCTCTGAATTTTTATGGTCTGCCTGAATTTTTTTTTTAATCTAATATTTTACTCTATTTTTGCATACTGACAGATTGAGATAATTTTCATTACTCCCAGTAGCTGTGAGTGCTAAATCAGTTCAAACTGTGCTTTGAAGATGAAAAGCTCTGTATTGAGTATATGAGTTATCAAGAGCCACCTACATAAATGGGCCTCTCTGGCAGAGCAGACTTTTACAATTATAGAATTGCTCCATCATTAGATTTTTCCAGCTGTTACTGGAGGGTTTAATCTGTCCAAAATTTAGAAAGGATTTCAAGATTTGTTTTGATTTTAAATTGAAGTTCTGGTTGAGCTGTCTTGTTGAATTTGTCAATATACAAAACTGAAAGTTTTCTTGATTATGCCTCTTTTTTTCCAGATGTGCTTGCTCCTCAGTATCCTTGGCAGTCAAGTGATATGTCAATGAACATGCTACCTCCTAATCATAGTAATGACTTCATGCTGGAGCCTCCAGGACACAATAAAGAGAATGAAGATGATGTAGAAGTTATGTCAACAGACTCCTCAAGCAGCAGCAGTGACTCAGACTAGGGAGACAGTATCCCTAGTAGACCTTTCCTGTGGTGAAGGTAGGTTAGATGCTGTTTGTCACAAACTGCAATATCCTTTTGTTACACCAGCAGCCCTGTGTAGGGAGAACATAACAGCTGGCCCAGAAATAGGGTGACTAATTTAAAACCATGGACTATAGACATGTTTTTTTCCTGTTAGATGTCTGGGAGAAATGTCTGGGAGCTGTCTGCTGGGGGAGAGATGTCAGATTTTCAGTGATTGTGTAAATGTATGTTTGCAAGAGATGTGTAAATATATATTTATATATATGTATTTACTATACATTAGGTGACATAAGTTCCTGGGAAAAAATGTGTAAGGGGAATCCCCTTGTATGTTTGTTAGTAACTTTACTCTTTTGATGATAGCCTTTTCTATGCCACAGAAATGAAACTCGAAGTTTGTAATGTATCTTTTTTTTGTTACTGCCTAAATCTGTGTTCTTGATCATCTGTGTATCAAGAACAAAAGTATGGCAATAAGGTGTAATAAAAGAGTTTGTAATTATTGTAATATATAATGAAAGATTTGTCATAAATAAACTCAGCTTTGATCTAACTTCAATTTTCCAAACTGGAATCTTAGATAAGTTGCCATGTAACTTCAATACTCAGCACATTTTATTCCAGTATGTGGTTGAATTCTGATTGAGTTTCAGAAGTTTGTGCTCCATTTTCCCCTATACAAAATGCCCAGTCAGCATTAGAAGCAGCTGAGGAGGAGTCAGAAGTGGAAAGCCTGTCCTTCCTTTTCAGGTGAGCCCTTCCAGGTACACACAAAGCTGGGCCGACCCTGAAGCAGCGAGTGCCCACCCACAAGGCTGCCCCAAATACTCGGTTAAGTGTCCTGGGACCCTGGAGGTGACACACTTTGGGGCATGCTGCAGGTTTAGCTCCTTTCAGATCAAAGTGCTCAAGGATTTTTTCATTCTTGTCATCTATAATTTTTTCAGTTCTTTGAACCTGCTAATTTGTTTACTTTCACAATTACATTTCCTGCATCAGCTGCAATGTTATTTTGTCTTTCCAAAGGCACTTCCCTTGGCTTTCCTTTCCTTGTTCTGTTTTGCTTAAGGAGTCATTTTATAACAGCTGCTTTTCTCTTACGTAACCCTCTGATAGAATTTCAAAACTCATGTGAACAGTGGCTCCTGGCAGTTACAGGTTTCTGTCCTGCAGCACAGCTTCCTGCAGCATAGATCACAATTCTCTTCCCTTTTCCATTTTGTAGATTCCTCACAGCAAGTATCTGATGAATCAGGTAATTCCTCCTTT
The DNA here is from genome assembly GCA_013399945.1 of Ploceus nigricollis. Classification (NCBI taxonomy): domain Eukaryota; kingdom Metazoa; phylum Chordata; class Aves; order Passeriformes; family Ploceidae; genus Ploceus; species Ploceus nigricollis. The sequence continues at coordinate 74,466 of VXBC01000225.1, forward strand.
GCTCAAGTAATCTTTCAAACATTGCTGCCAGTAATGCTGCCACCTGTGACCAACCTGTACAAATCCCATAAGGATGTAGAAAGGACTTCAGTCACATTCAATCACATAATATTGGGCAGTGGGTTTTGTTTTCAGAGAAATGGGGAATTTGGTTTTGTCTCAGCTGTTCCTTTTAGAAGTATTTTCAGAGTTATTAAACTGTCACCTCTTTCACAGCTTAAAGTTATTCATATACATACGTATTGTAACGTTTATTCAGTATCATGTTTTCGTCTTGGGTGCTTATCTCCAATGTCTTTCCTCTTTAATTCACATTAATCCAAATACATGTGCCCTGTATCAGTCATTCTAGTTAACCTTGCCTACCCCTTTTCTAGCTCACATTAGTTTTTATCTTAAAACATGTGTGATCAGAATCATATACAATATTACAAAATGGAGTTTCTTAATGCTTTGTATAATGGGATTGGTATTTTCTATCTAAATACCCCTCTCTTAACACACCCCAGACACAGTTCATCAGCCTCTTTTATCTTCTAACTTACAAGGACATTCTTGAAACAAAATACAAAAATATGTAATTAAAACTCATAGGAAGTGTAGTGTTACAGTCTACCCAAAACTCCTCTGTGGCTGTATCTATGTAATTCACCAACTGAAATATTGTGGGAGGTGAGCGATTGTTTTCAGACATGAGGGAACTGAAACAATGACCACTTCTTTTTCTGGCTTGTTAGTTACTTTGTTACAGGATTGAATGGGACCAATATATTACATGTAAGAAATAGGTAAGGCAACAGCTCTGCTCACTGTTCACTTAGCATAAAATCAAACTCTGGGTATTAGATGCATCCTAATCAGTTTCCTTGCATCAGTGCTCCAAACTATGTACAGTTCAGGAGTATGCTTCTCAGTGCTGGCTAATTATAATGCCATCTTAGGTGAATTCTGTCAGTTAAAAGCAGTTTAGTAAACCATGATATGGTAACGGAGTGTTCTGTTATTCAGTGGCTTAGATGTGTACATAATAGATTTTCCTATTTAGCAAAACTACCAAAAATCAAAGTAAAGACTTAGTTGAAAGGACTGAGTCTTGGCAGCTAAAATTGACTGAGTACCACATTTTCTGCAGGGGTGGGAAATATAAATGTGTGATACATACAAACAAAGTTATTTAAGTTGGGGATTGCTGACAGCTGGTTGCAGTAATGCACTGTAGTCTTTTAATCAGTCTATTTTGAAAAGATACAGAAATGCTAACATATGGAGATACTGTTTGTGTCCTCATTTCAGTGTCTGCTTGTGTGTTTACAAGAAATAGAATGTATATGACCATTAACAAAATATACCAAGAAAGTATTTATTGCATGACAGACCATTTTACTGCGGTCCCTGTTCTCTCATCAGGACCTAGATGTTTTCTAAAATTTAAAGTTGTACTAAATAATTTAATTTTTTTTTCTTCATTATTCTTTGTGACAGATGGGCAGGACATCTGTCAACTCTTCCTACAGCTTCTTTGTTGACAGCTGAATGCAATAATTTTCAGTGTACATAAGGTTGCTTGCAGGAAGCAAATCTCCACTTTTGAATAGAAAAATAAGCTTTTTACAAAGGTACAGTAGCAAAGGAATTTTTGGTGAAATTTCCTGTTTCAAGACTGCTGTGTAACCTTACTTCTTTCTTCACTTCAGAGAATGGGTGTCTGTCCTAAGGGAAGTTGCACATAATTAATACTTCGAACTCTAAGCAGGAGGACTGCCAGGGGCAGTAGCATCCTTATGCCTCATCACTCTGTCTGTTTCTCAGCAAGAAGAACCATCTCCATTTAAAAAAATGTATGTACCAAGTAAGGAATCAGCTTCAAGCTGATTTCTTTTAAGAACTAAGAAGTCAATTCATAATGTTCAGCAATTTTCATCTCTCAGTATTGTGCCTGTATTTTGTTCAAAAGAAATGAAAGACATCTTACAACATTTTTGTACAATGAGTATATCTAAAGGAAATAGACAAGAGATGTGCTATAAAATGTGTCTATTAAATGTAACTTTTGTTCATGACAGTAGTTTCATAACTGAAGCTAAGAGACAAGGCTAAGTTTTAAAATTGGTCCAGTAATTACAGGAAAGCAGGTTTAAATGAGTAAGTTTTGCTGCAACTGCTTTTAAGTGAGTAAGCTTCCCTGGCTAGTGTTGATTTCCAAATGGCTGTTCAGCAATATAAAGATTAACTAGATAAAACACTGAGTTTCCTGTAAAAGCAAATGTTAATTGTTAACTACTAAACCTAGAAATGGGTCTGGAATGAGAGACAACTGTCGTGTGAAATATGGGAAAAGCACTGAAACAGTTGGTATGTTCTTCTTTGGGAAAGATAATATTTTCACATGGGCAGGGTGAGCACTTCATATCTTTTTTTCTTCTACACCAAAAAAGCAGGTCTGTCCTTTAGTTTGTTACATAACATACAATTTGTTTTTACTCTAATTGGTGACTTCCCGTGTACCCCTTTAGGTGATCGAGCTCTTCTGTAAAGGGATTGTAACCTTGCTCTCTTAAACAGCGTAAAGCCCAGAACAGTTGATCTGCTGGAGGAAATTCATCCCATTTGACCCATTCCCAGCCTGTAGGAGGAAACAAAAACAAAACAAAAACAAAACAAAACAAAAAAAAAAAGAGGAAAAAAAAGGAAGAAAAATCTGAGTATAGAGTTAAGACAGGACCCGAGGAAACAACATGAAGCTGTGGCAGGGAACGTTTAGGCTGGATGTTAGGAAAAGATGGTGGGGCACTGGAATAGGCTCCATAGTGCAGCCTGACAGAGCTCAAGGAGTGTTTGGACAACCTTCTCAGGCACAAGGTCAGATTGCTGGGGTTGCAATGGGAATGGGATTTAATGGTGCTTGGGGGTCCCTTCCAACTCAGGACATTCTTTGTTTCTGTGGTACAACAGTTCTTCCTCTGCAAGTCTAGATGGATCATATAGAAACTACCAATACAAAGTCAGGTTCTTTGTTGCATATAGAGTCATTTTGCCTGAGCAGCTTTTTTGTTTCCCAGAGAAGCTGTGGATGCCCCATCCCTGGGAGTGTTCAAGGCCAGGCTGGATGGAGCTGGGAGCCACCTGATCTATTGGGAGGTGTCCCTTCCCGCGGGACGGCGCTTGGAACTAGATGATTACTCACCCTCGTTCTTGTCGGGCTCCTGGTTGCGCGGCTCTGCGCCCGGCTCGGCCTCGCCCTTCATGAGCACGGTGACATAGTGGTAGCGCTGGGACGCGCACACCGCGTTCACGGCCGATGCGAACCGCACGTGGTGCAGCCGCAGCGCCGCCTCCTCCAACGTCTCCCGCGCCGCGCACTCCGCCAGGCTCTCCCTGCGGGCGGGCAAGGGAAGGGAAGGCAGGGCCGCCTCAGGGCACGGCGGTGCAAGGGAAGGGAAGGGAGGGCGCGGGGCTCCTACCCGAACTCCAGATGCCCTCCGGGGAGCTGGTAGGTGCCGGCGCCCAGCGCGCCTTTCCGCTTGCCCAGGAGGACGCAGTCGGGGTGCGCAGCGCTAGTGACCACCACCCCCACGCCGACCCCGGGCCGCCGGGGCTGAGCCGCCTCCTCGCCCATGGCAAGCTGCGGGGGCTCGGCGAGGCTCCGTCCCGCCGGGGGCAGGCGGGGGCGGATCC
>VXBC01000225.1:78149-102539 GCA_013399945.1 Ploceus nigricollis
GGGGTTTGGGATCCCGGGTTTTGGGAGGCCCTTGGCCGGGGGGTGTGGACGGAGCTCGCGAGATGCGCGTGGTGGTGACGTCGCTGGTGAGGAAGGTGGCGAGGTTCCAAGGCAGGCTCGAGAGGAGAGGTGCCCTGTCCTGCTGTTTGCCTGGGGTTCATTGCCTCTGAACGCGCAGGGACTTGTGAGGTCACCGGGAATAGAAAAGGCGTTTGTGCAAATGAGGGGCAGCTGAAAACAAGTAAGATACGACTCGGTTTTTGAAGGTCAGGGAGCCAGTCGGTCTCTGACTGCAGATTTGTTCATAATTTAAAAAGTGGCCCTTCTTTGGTTAGCCCACTGTTTCTGGTCTGTGAAGAGTCTGACTCTGAAGTGTCACGTTGGAATTATTTAAACAGGAAGCTACAAACTTAGCTGAGCGGAGCTCCACAGGTGGAATAACAGTTCCTGACTGATAAAGAAGAAATAAAAGTTTCTGTTGGCAAATATTTACCTTCGTTCTCACATTTTTATAAATTACAGAGATATGTAGAATACAAGATACAAGCTTTCATTTTCGTTATAAACAACTGTAAAGTTTGTCAGATTTTCCCCTTCTTCAGCCTACTGATCACAACAGAGAAAGAAGTTTTTTATTTGCAAACCTTTCAAATTGGTTTATGGGTTTTTGGTTGGTTTTGGGGATTTTTTTGGTAAGGTTTTAAAATATCTGTGTACAGATGTTTTTATTTACATATGAAAGTCACAGGGCCAAACTGGCTGAAGCTTAATCACATTTTTTGGGATCAGTTTTCTGGGGTTTAACTGCCGGAAGTGGCTCAATACAGCATCAGATGCATCCCAGTGTTGGCATAAAGGCCGTGTCAGGAGTGAATGGCTGGGTGTGCTAGAAGCAAGGCTGCCCTTTGGCAGTATTTGGCCGTGCTGCTTAACTGTGATGTCAGCCCATACCCTGAATTACTGACGTTGGTAAATAACAGCAATAATAACAATAATAAATAATCTTGGACAAATTGCCAAGCTAACAAGACTTTTTATAAACCAAGCTCATTCATTTGTAGCTGTCTCTCCAGTACAGCTGAGTATCCTAAGTATCCTAATCCATGAGGATATCCATTAGGAGTATCTTAATCTCCGGATGAAATACAAGACATATCAGTTATATCACTTCTGTATTTACATTTTAAGACAGTGATCTTACAAAAGCCATATCAAAGATTCCTTCTCACCCACGAAGCTCATTTTGGTCCAATACATTAAAACACCACAAAGTTTTTTACCTGAACAGTGAAAACATTCTACTTTCTATGTACACCATTTTCCTGTACCTTTTACCAAACAGCATTTAGTAACGAGTCTTGAGGGTGACCCATTGTCATTCTACTGATTTATTTATGAATACAAAAAAAAAAGTCCATATGGTCATTATGCTTGTTCACTATATTAGCAGGATACGATTCAATGAAAATATTATATGAAGATGATTATGTAGTGTATAAAAAGTATGTTTTTACAAACAATATATTTTTATTTGTCGGTATGCTAAGATTTTCCCTTCCTCTCTACCATCCTCTTGATCACAACAAAGATGTGAAGTATTACCCTTTTACAAAACTTTAAAATAGCTAATTTTTTGTTAAGGTTTTGAAATCTCATTGTATACAGACGTTTAGATTTGTTTCAATTTTTTCACCTTATATTTGTGATCATTAATATGAAGAATACCGTATCAAAAGAAGCATTTTGTTGACTGAATCTGTTCTAATTGTTTTCATTCTAGGATTTATTTAGGGCATACCTATGCAGCCAGGTATTGCAGAACATGAAGTAAATCTAGGCTGGTTTTCTGAGTCTAATGGTGAACAGACATCCACTGAAGAAAGATATGGGAATAAATCAAGAATGACAAAGTAGCAAAATCCTCTGCCACAGTAGTATGTTGAAAAGCTTGCAAGATTATGATTTTTATATACTTGTAAACTTGTTTACTAATATTTCACCTGAGAAAGTACTTCTGTGAACCAAAACAGTGTATTTAAACCAGCATGTGTCCAGCAGCTACTGGAAAAGAGGCAGATATTTTTCAGGCCAAATCCGTCATTCCTTATGCTAACGGTTTTATTGATTGAAGTGTTATTGAATGAACTGAGCTGATGTCTGAGCTGATCTGGATTAAAAAAAACCTTTTTTTTTCATTAATCTGTTTTCTAGCATGCTGTGGGTGGCACAGGGAGAGGACAGGACAGAGTTCAACGAGATTAAACACAGCACAAAGCCAAACCTGACTCAGCAAACTGGGAGAGAGATTATGTTTTTAGTAGGTTGTGATCCCTGATGCAATTTACAGCTCAGGTACATAAGTGAGGGAGGCAGTGAGTCAGAGCAACTGGGAACAGGAATGGTGGGACTAACCATGTTAGAGACAGGCCAGATTTATGTCAGATTAAAATGACTACACAGCTGTTCCCTAAGAAGAGCACACATAGGGAAAGCAGGTTAGAAAAGCACACAGTGTACAACAGCTTATTGAAAAGCAGCTACACAAGCAGAAAACGTCCATCTTTCTGAGAATTTCATACACATGGCTTCCTGGCTATGGAATTTTCTATATATTTGCATTTTCTTAGCAGAAGTATGAATTGGAAGATGGAAGGATTATATTTAAATATTTTACATTGCAAAGCTGGCATTCAGAAGCTTGGTGGAATGTGACAGCAGTGCATGACACCAAAATCCTGCCAGCAACCTGGCTGAAACTTGAACTTGAGAGATTTTTCTTCTCTTGCATTCAAGCAGCTGGTTGGTATCCTGAACCCTGATACTGAAAATGTAACCGTGTAATTCTGTTTTATTTGTAGCTTTGTCATTAACACTTTAAGTGACCTTGGGCAACCCATAGGCGGGTGCAGGTGGATTGTGCTTCAGCTTCAATGAAACTTCTGTGTGTACTCAATCCCAGGGGACTCAGAATCAGAAGAATATAAAAGTGTCTATTCCTTATCCATCTAGGATAGTACCTGGAGGTCCAGAATGGATGTCTGGGATACAGTAGGCAAAAAATCATGACAGGGTTTTTGACTACTGTTCTACAGCCATCTGTGGCTCAGTGACTTCTCAAGGCAGAGGTGGCTTCTGTGTATTTACTAACCCTCTTCTTGTTTCTCTTTTTTAACCTACCAAGACTCCTCTTGAGCTCACGTAAATTTTCATCATTTGCAGCATCTGTGGCAAGGTGCTCCACAGCTTAGCTGTGTGAAATAATAATGTTTTGCAAACCAAATTCTTTTGCTTTCATTGAACCTTTCACCTACCAGCCTTCACTGGCTGGGAAGAGATGGTACATTAGTGATTAATGTTCATATTGTATTCTGTAGAAAACTGCACCTATCCAGATCTGAGAGTGCACGCACAAAATGCCTGTTTGCTGGGACAGATGTCAGAATCCTTGCAGGAGGTACACCAGAGCACCTTCAGGGAAGGACCCTGGATTGACTTTTCTGTATGACTGGGAGAAGAGATGGAATAACCTGTTAATATTGCAAATGGGTGCAGTGAATAGTTTCATGTTGTTAGATATGCCTGATGGTCCCCTTAGCAACCTGCAGTTTGTCCAGAGACAACCATGATGGTACTACTGCAGACAAGTGATGCAGAGAGAATTCACCATGTGTCAGACATGCAATGTAAGGCAGTGTAGACACCACTGAGGGATTAGTCTCACTCTGCTTCAAAGTCAGTTTTTTTGCTCTGACTATGGCTGATTCATCAGCTAAACCTGTTTACTCATCTGCCATACCAAGTGGGCTCTTCCTTCCTGTCTTCAACTAAAAGTGTTCTGGAAAGCTCAGGGTGATTTTCTCCACAGGTACTGGGATGCTTTTTAAGCCCCTGATAAATTTTGTCTTGGAAATTTCCTACCCTCTGAACTCGTGGCCTTGGCAGGGGCTTTGACTTTCTGACTCTGATGTTCTTGGCAAGACTCTCTCTCCTGATGGTTTTCAACTACAAAGTGTCAACCAGTGGAGCTTACAAGGTCTGGGAAATAAATCAGATTGTACCATTGTCACTGCGTGGATGTGATAAATTTAAAATAAAGCAAATTCATGTCTATTCATAATGCCTTAGCCTTCCTGGATGCTATATTTGGCCTCAAACAGGATGCTTTATTTGTCCTGCTTGTCCGTTAAAACTCCTTGGCTCCTTCTATCTCATTTGTAATGTACCTTTCCCCTGCTTCTTTATAGTTTTAAATATAGCTTTTCAGAGAGGGCCTTGATCCTGTGTTAAAAATCTTACTCTGACTTTGGCAAGAAATCTCATCATTTCAAACTTTGAATAGGATGGAATCTATTTCTGGAGATTTAGGAAAACCTGTGGATATCTGCTGGAATCCTACAGTGCATTCCTTGTGCAGTCTCTTCAACTGTAGGTCAGATATTGAATGAGGCTGAGCTTATACAAACCTGAGTTTAGATTGGACTCACTAGGAATTTGTCTGGTTGTAGCCAAGAGTGTGTCTCTTTTCTTGTGTGTCTAACAAAATAAAGGTAAATGTGTCATTTCCAAGAACTATTGTTTTTAAGATTTTGAGTTGGGCTTACAACTACCTTGTGCTGACAGTCAGAGCCAGGCGGTGGCACTGGTGGTCAGATGGAAATCCAGGCATGTTTACAGTCCACCCCAGTTAGATGAGTTTTCACAGCCAAGAGGAAATCAGACAATAAAACATTCAGACAATTAAAGTTCTCCATACAGCTGTGTATCAGACTCTAGTTAGCAGCAGCAGCTGCCTCAGTCTTTCTAGAAGTCCTTCAATATTGTCAGCCATGTGACATTTCTTCTTTTGATGTATAAGGCAAAAACCGCCTTCATTTTGAAACTGGAAGGATAAATCACACCTAGTGAGAAGAAGATACAGTAGTAGTTGTAATCTGAATGTCTTACATTCATTTGCTAAGGCAAGAATTAATTATAAGCCCAGAGACAGTTGTCCAATTTCCTTCCAGTAGCAAGCAACTGAGTCAGGATATAAGTCTGGTTTCCTGACCTGCAGCCAGTACTTATCTCTGAACAGTAGCTTTGGGCTTTTAAGGTTAAAGTTTTGCCAAGATCCATTACATCCGCTTGTAAACATTGTTGCAAATCCTTTCCAGGGCGCAGGTCATTTTGGGGAGTCTCCTGGAGTTAGGAGATTGCTTTGTATGTGGAAATGGCATCCACGTACTGTCCTGTGCAGTACGGAACTGCAGCAGGCCCTGTGACTAGTGAAGTGCCACTGTGTGTACAGAGGGCAGAAAGAGCGCAGAGTTCAAGTGCTTTTTCTTCCCTTTCCCTTGGCCGGAATAAATATTTTGTCAGCTGTGGTGGGAAATCTTGGATGGTCTATCAAAATTGTGCAGCTGCTTACAGGTTCAGTGACACATACTCCTACCTTGTGTGTCTGCAGTGCTAACAGGTGACAATAACACCAGGTCAGCAGAGGACCAGGAGCAAAATAACTGAACCAGAATGACTCTGTCTTTTGCAATACTTGCCCAAGGAGAAGTAATGATAATGCATTTTCAGTTTCATAACAAAAAGAGGCAACTCATCCAGTTATTTATTGGATAACTCAAGTTACAAAACTCAAGAAGAATCACAGTTCCGACATGGCTTTCTTTCACATCAGATCTTGCTTTGATGTTCATAATGTATGGAAGTAACTGCATTTTTCCTTATTATTGGTAGAAGACATCCTTGTCCCAGTTTCCCAGGCCAATGCTATTTTCCTAATTACCATTTTGTTTTAAAGGAAAAAGCTTTGCCTCCTGGTGAACCACAAGGGCTGGTCACTATTTTCTCTAGGGACACCTGTCCCTTGCTTCAGTTCCTTAGTGACCTGAGTCAAGGCCACTGAAGTAAAAGTACAGACACTGAATTGCAGAGGGGGAGGCGCAGCATGGAGCTGTGTGAGGCAGAAATGGGGGTTGTGGCATGGGGAAGGGGCTGCAAAATATCTAGAAATACTAGTCCTCAGTTCAGTCATAGAACCACTGAATGGTTTGGGTTTGAAAGGACCTTAAAGATTATCTAATTCCAACCCACCTGCCATGGGCAGGGCCACCTTCCACTAGACCTGGTTACTCAAAGCCCCATCCCGCCTGGCCTGGAACACTTTCAGGGATGGGGCATGCACAGCTTCTCTGAGAAACCTGTTCCACTGCCTCCCACCCTCACAACAGAGAATTTCTTCCTTACATCTAATCTAAACTTGCCCTCTTTCACTTTAAAACCATTCCCCTTGCCTTAAGCAAGAATGGTTGTGTTTACGTTGCTGCACGGAAACACCCTGAAATACGAAACCACAGAAAGTAATCCTCAGGAGTGAAAATACTTTAAGTCCTTCCATTGGGAAGCTGAACCGGGAGTGTGGGCGTGGCATAAGGGAGCTGTGCCTCTTTCCTCACTTTTAACACAGGTGACGCCAACCGAGGCCGACGTGGTCGGAAGGTTGTGGGTGTATTATAACCCATTCAGGATCCTTGCGAAGCAAAAATAACCTTTATTAAAACCAAAACGGTGGAAAGAACGAGAGACCAGGGATCGCCCCTCAGAGCCGCTCCTCCCCGGCGCCGGGCGGGCGTCACTGCGGGGGCGGAGCCGCGCGAGGCGCTTCCTGGCCCCGCCCCGGCCCGCGAGCGGCNCCTCCCGCAGCCGCTGTTCTTGCTTGTGGCAAGTCTTCCTTTTCCCTTCCTTTTCAGCGCCCCCGTCCCCTGTCTTGCTTGGAAATCCCCGTGTTTCCATCTCCGCTATCACCTTGCTCCTAAGAGGGGCCGGGCTGTGCCAGCTCGCACCTCGCCAACCTCTGCTCTTGGTTCCTGTGGATGCCATTCGGGGCTGCGGGCTTGTTTTTGGCTGCAGCACCCCTGGGAAGCGGTGACACGAAGGAGCTCGGGAGGCTGCAGTGTATGACACGGTGTGTGACGTTCGCTGCCACTTTCTCCTCCTGCCACGTACTGGGGAAGGTCGCCGTGAGTGCCCCTCTCGAGTTACACGCAGCCTCCCGAGGCCGGCGGGTCGCTCAGCGCCTCTCCCTTGGGGTTGTGCCAAGGAGAGGACGTCCTGCTTGGAGAAGGAATCCTTTGGAGTCTACATAGGCCCTGTCGATGTGCTAGCTTGGAATGCTGTAGTAAAGCTCATGTATCCTCTGCTTGTTTCCTTTATTTGAAATGAAATGAAGCCTTAAAAATCTAGCTTGTTAGAAACTTCCTAGTTCAGGCTGATTTTTACAGTGATTGTACCAGTGGTGCATACTAAAAAAATAAAAATAAAAGCAGAAGTTTGTTTTTTATGTAAGTTTTGTTTGTAATCTTTTTACCTTGAGTCTTTTGATGATCATCCATGTTCATGGATTAGATGAATTCAGTAGGTTTCTTGCTTTGTTTGTGTATAAAATTAAGGTCTTATTTGCATATAGTGAAATACAAAAAATGCAGCAAACTTTTTTTGCATTTGTTGTTGTTGATTTTTATGTTACAGTCCTTGTCAGTGCTAGTCGTTTCAGCAGCTCTTTCCCCCTGCCCAATAAAACCTCACAAAATCAAATACCAGACCTGATATGAATGACTAATGTGGAAGGGTAGGATTAAATGTTCAGGTGTTTGCACTGGAACACTAAAGTATACTTGTTTAATATGTAGACTGGTTTTTTAACCTAAACAAAGAGGGTAGTCTTTCACAACAGTCACATTCTTCTTTTTGTTTTCTTTTTTTTCTTTTTATTCTTTTCATTCAGGTGCTTGCTGGAAGTCCAGGAATACTCAACAATCATGGGTTTCAAGTACAACAGCAGCAACAGAGAAAGCTATCACTCCATGAATACCTGAGCATGGGACTGTTGAAGGAGGCTGGCATTTCTGTTCCGCATGGAGTGGTTGCCAATACGCCAGATGAAGCTTACAAAATAGCAAAAGAAATAGGTATAGTATTAAAGAGAACATATACTAATAGACATGGGATTGATACAAGGTGTACCTACTTTTTCTTTCTTGGTGACATGTTGCTTGGAGTTCTGAATATACCTTCTCTTTAAGAGAGCCTTCCCTGTGACAGCCTTCTCGTTAAAAAGGAATAGGTCAGGTATAAATTCTATTAGCTTAGACTAATATAACTACTTAAGCTTCTTTGAGATGAGTAATAGACTCTACTTCTTGCAAATCCTGGATTTCTTTCTACTTTCAGCAAGGTTAGAGGAAGTCTTATGTGAAGAGTTTCAGTGGTGGTGACAAGATCTCATATAGAACAGAAGATGCTAACCATAATTCTCTTTAGGCTACAAGAGAAGAGTAAAATCCTCTTCCTTTGTGAGTGTGCTTTTCTGGCAGAATGCAGCTACTTCATACAGGAGGGGAGGACTTTGATGGCTTGTATGCTAAATTCCTGGCTTGTTGATGAAAAAGTATCCAATCTCATTTTCCAGGTGCCTAAATACTTAATTTAGAATTAAGCTTTAATTTTGGACTTGATTTTGCCTATTAATTTGCCACGTTACCTACAATCTGTCCTAGTAAAATCTTGTTCAGCTTCTGTTGTGTCAGGCTTTAGAAGGTGGGGGATTTTTGGTTGGTTGATTGGTTTGTTTGGGGGGTTTTCTTAGTTTAAAGTCTGGGATTTTTTTTTCCTCCCTGGAAAAACATATTAGGCTTGTCACAAAGTTTTAGTGAAGCACACAGGTTGACATATTCCTTTCTCCTATGCAAATGCACAAATCTCAATTCACCTCCAAAGGGATACATTCATAGTGATTCCTGAGGTTATAGGTTTTGCTGGATTCATTTCAGTTTCATATGGAGATTTAGTGTGAGAAATGAGATCTGAAAAAACTGATAATTTTTCTTCTAGAGTGAGTTATGCTGCTTTGTAATGTAGAAAAGAATTGAAAAGCTGCTTTTCCTTCAGGCATGATGTCCCAGAAATTCAGGCATTGTCAGATACCTTCTTTATCTTGTTTCCGTTAGAGAGTAAGTGATACAAAATTAGAATAATTTCATTAATATGAAAGGAAGTTTAAACTTCTGAGAATGGTTTAAACTTCAGAACCTTACCTTCTGTTAAGGGTGAGTTTATAGCAGAATCAAAACTTCCCAAATCAGGCATTTTTGCCAGAAAACTTCCCCTTTTCTCTACTTTAATGTCTGCACAGATATTGCTGGAGGAAAATGAGAGAACCTTTGTCTGTGGCGCTTTAATTAACAGCCCGGAAACTCGTAGGTCAGGATTCCTTTGTTTTGTTCTTGCTCAGAGAGGGCTCCTCCAGCAGTGTGGGTATGTCTGGCTGCTGGTTTATAGCTCTGTGTCATCCCTGTGACATCATAGGTATGCCTCTTATCTGGAGCGTGGGACTCTGGGCAATTTCTTGGGATTAAAAGAATGAAGTTGTAAGTGTGCGAGTTGGCATCCTTTAGTAAAGGAATTCAGGGTTTCTGGTTGTCAGCCAAATACTTTGTTGGAGTTGGTGTGTAGTTGATGCTGTGGCTTTCTTTAGTACTTGAGATGAGGAAGGAGAACCTTCCTGAAAGGAGAACACACACTAAAGGAGCTTGAGGTTTTGTGGCATTGCTCAAACAAGTCCAGAACTCATTCCAAGTGGTGAAATACTATTCTTTGCTCCAGTGTTTTGGATTTCTTTGCTTTTGTAGGCATTGAGCTGCTAGCTTTAATTTAGTACTTAAAAAAATAAATCAACGAAACACAAACCAAACCAATCTCTATCAGAATGAAAAAATACACTTTTTTGGCCCACCCATGCATTGTTGATTTTTGTTGTGTGGAAATAGTTGCCAGTAGATAGGAAACTTTTTTTTTCTTTTTATATGCTAAGCCGTTTAATCAAATGCGTGTCTAGACCATTACAAAGACAGTTGGTAATACTCTTTGCTCTGTTTCCCTAATGCCGATCCACATGTTCCTGGTAAATTTACACAGAGCAGATTTCTGACTAAAGGTTGAGTTTGGCATTGGAGTTCTTCCCTTTTGCAAATACTTCACTTAGAAATGGGTAAATTTTTATCCCAATGTATAGCAAATGCAGAGTTCTTGTTAACAGAGATTATCATAGGTGAGCTGTGGCTGTAGCTAAATCAGTGTTACATAATCATCTTGCTTAAATTTTGAAAAACAAATGAGCTGAGTAAGTTCTGTTCCAAAGCTTTGATAAGAGACTGCAGCATGACTTGATTGCTGTGAAGTTTATGGTTTGCTCTTAGCCGTGTGTGCATTCCAGCTAGCACTGTGACCAGTTTTGATTGAGAAGCTGATATGTGTGTTATCAAGAACATGGCTAATGAACCTAAAGACTGTTTAGTGAACAGATGCTTGATCAGTGTGATAGCAGGTAGCTCAGCAGAACGCACTATTTGAAGTAAACATTGCTGTTTGTTAAGAGACACTTCCATAGGTGCAGTGTATTGTTGTAACTCAAGTTTTGATGCTTCCTGATCCCTTTCTCTGGAAACAGTTGAGTGAAAGGCAGTGACATATTGTGTGCTTGTCTGGGGTTTTATAATAGCATATATTTCGATTCATGATGATTTGAGAAGTAAGACTTTTTAAGACATTAATATCTTGAAGCCGCTTTTGTGTGCTGGTGGTTTTGTTGGGTTTTCAGGTAATGAATCCCACAGCTTTATGTGCATGGCAGACTGTCAAATTTTAGTAAAATATAAAGCGGTATAAAATAGGTGTTGAGAGAGTGAGTGCAAAACATTTCACCTTTCTACATCAGAATTCTTAAAAGGAGACTGAAAGGTCCTGGAATCGAGTCTGCTACTTTTGCTGTTGCATTTTAAGAGGTCCAGTGCAGCTCCATGTCCTCATGGTTCATAAAGAATGTTGTGTTTTGGTATGCTTTCTACAGCATAGCTCCAGTAATTGCTTTGGCTGTATTCCTGCTGACAGTTATGCGATTAATAGATGATTTTTTTCAGACCTTCTAGATTTTTTCAATGTTACTAACATCTTTTAAGTACTTTTCAGTGTTATTTATTTTTCTGTTACTTAAACATACAACTTTTATCTGTTAAAAAACTTCAAAAAGTAATATGTGAACCTGGGTAGGTTTAAAAATAGAAATTTTGATCCCAGGCTTGATTTAGTCAAAAATCAAAGCTTAGTACAACGTGTGCAATTATTTTCTAGGTAAAGTGCTAACTTTTTCTTTATTAGCTCTTCAAAAAACATATTCCAGGCACTGTGGCAAAAAGCTGGGATGGTTTCTCCTTAGTGTATGCCACACCCACCTTGGCTGTCTGATTTAAGCTTTTGGGGTTTTCTAGTCTATGTCACAGTGAAAACTCATGTCTGTCATACTTTTATTTATGGTATTTTTTTTGGTTGCTATTATCAGTTTTCCTTGTTGGTCAATTATCTGTCTATGTTCCTGATGTCTTTTAGGTTGCCTGAAACTCCAGAGCATTTATTCAATTGCTCTAGGATATAGATGATGATCAGGTGGCATACTTAAGCAGAAATCCCCCAGGTGTTAAAAAAGTCATGCAATTATGTTCCTACTTAGCTGGTTGAAATCTCTAGATAAACAGCAGTAGTAGTTTAGAAACCAAACATTTACTTACATTCTGGCAAATGTTATTTTTTTTGGCATCTGAATCTTACATTTTGCTTCAGCCTTTGCTTTCTTCTGTAGCAATTCACTCCTTTGAAGTTAAAATATCAAAACATATTGTTGATGATAATTCACTAATTAAAATAGGCTTGTATAACCAGCACATTCAAATTCTGACCTCTGTATTTTAATTGCTTGACTTAAGCTGTTGACAAAACCAAACCTGTCTTGTGAGCTGGTAATGAACTTGATGCAGTTGATTGATGTCAGGTAGTATCTGTGTAGAAGATATTTTGTAATAGCAAAACATTTTGTTCAGTCTCCTGACTGGTATGGTCCTTTCAGTGAAAGTATGATGATTCCTGGCACATAATTATTTCAATAGTTATACTTTTGATTTGCATGCAGTGAGTCTTCTAACACTCAAAAGTTTCAAATGCTGAAAAAACGTTATTTTGAAGTTAAAATTCCCAATAGCTATACTTACTAACGAAATGCAGTGTACTCTGAAGAGATTCTCTGCTCTGTTGACAGAATTAGGGTCAGAATATTATTTATATTGACACTCCTGTTGTTAGTTACAAACCCATTTTCTCCTAATGCCGGTAAATACACCTGTATTGTTTAAACTTAGATTTTTTGTATCTGTGCAATAAGAAAAAATTAGCTTGTGTTATAAATGGAGGGTTACTTTTTCTGGTGCAAGAACTTTGAAACACAGACTGAAGCAAAAATTACAAGTCTCTGTCTTTCCCAGGATAAGTTTGCAGTTGAATGGTAGTTGAGAACTTGATTGACACTTGAGTTACTAACCTGTCACTGCCCTTTACTGTTGTCTCTCTTGTCAGAATAGATTAGGCTTGCATGGTTGTTCTGAAGGTGTCTGTAATACGTGGAAAGCAGTACCTCTGCTACAGATAGTATTGGGCAGAGAAGTGGCAATTAATGTGATTTGACAAAAATCAAAATGAAAACTTGTAAAGCAGAACATTTTAATCAGGCCTGTCTGCTGTAATCATTGGACTTTCCACTTGCACAGGAAACTTCAGAGATACGGTGGAACAATGACCCTTCTTGCCTCTTAATAAGCTTATTAGAAGATTGTATTTTACATGGATGTCTTTCTGCTTGCCTGCATGCATTGATCTTTCTCCCAGTTTGAAAGCTTAAATTATAGAATCAGAAATTATTCCTTCTAAAATATAGATATTAGTATTGATAGAAGTGAAGATGGTTTTGTTTGCTGACTGTGTAACTCTTTCACTGTCTAGTTAATAAATGATTGTTGAAGGTGATAACTGTAGTGTTAGTAAATGCATAGATTTTCCTTGTCCTGAACAGATTAATGCTAAGTCAGTGTTCTGATTTCAGACGCCTCTTCTCATTGGTATCTACTCTTAATTTTCTAAGCATTTCCTAGTTTTTTCAGGCTATTATATTTATATGTGTTTTTAGGGCTGACTGCCATTAACGTGGAAATGTGATGCTTACCAATTGCTTGTTTCGAGATTCGTGCATTGGCCTTTAGCTTGCTTGCCCACATGAGTTGTACTGGTGTTCCAGTGCCCTGTGTTAAGGTTTTACAATTTGTTACTGCTGCTGAAAGCTGAAGTCCTGCTCACTGAAGTTCCTGGGTGTGTGTGCCTGTCACATGGTGCACAAGTCTGCAGAAGCACTGTCTGTCTGCTGGATGAGCTTTTGCCTTCGGGGAATCACTGTTCTGATATGCTTCAAGGCATGATAGCACAAGTGCTTCTACTGGCACAAGAAGTGAGGCTGGAGTGAAAAGCTGAGGGCTGGAGGCAGGATGGGACTTCTGTGGTGGTGTGTTTGCTGGGTTATCTGCTCCAGGGCAGAAACTTCTATTTTTCATTGAAACACAAGCCTAGCAGTATTTCAAAGCCATGTAAGCAAAAACAAGGGCACAACTGTTGATACTGAGTAGAAAACTATGGTATCTGCTGGTTTCCAGATTTTTTCTTGGGTTACTGTGTATCAGCACTTCTTTGTTGTGTCAGATTGTGTGACAGTGCTGCTGCTGGAACACTGCAGATGAAGTCTGTGACCAAACACTTCCTCTTGTTTTAGAGTAATTTTCAATAGGAGCTGTGGGATAAAATGTTTATTGAACAGTGAACTTTCTGCATGATGGGTTGTGGTTTTCTTGGGATGTACTATCTTAAGTTTGTTTCAGGTACATCTATGCAGCTTAATTGCTTGTAAACATAGCTGCTCAAATAAACCTTGAACTTATTTATGCAATCAAACAGCTAGTTTGCAGTGCTAGAGGAAAGCAATTTACAGAGCATTAGTAATCTGCTAATTTAATGACTCAGTTGTTCCATAAGGATTAGTCCAATGATGTTACGGCCAAAACTGATTGTGAAAAATTAAAAATTGCTTTTCTCACACTCTTTTGGATGTCTGTATGTTGACAAAATATTATAATGCGTCATAATAACGACATTTTTAAGAAATATCTTCCAGGATCAGGGTAGTGGTGCATGTAGCCCACTACTCTGCCTAAAAACAAAAGAACATTGCCCTATTTAGGGCAATTCTTAGCCTTCCTATTTTCTGCAGTCTATTACTCCTCATTTCCCCTCAGCATTCATATTTTTTGTCTGAAGAATATCAGAGAGAATACCTCTGCCCAGTTCCTTTTGACTCTTCTATTATTCCTTCATATCTCCTGGCAGGCTTCCTTATATTTTGTGTAAAGAAGGGTCTTTTTTTCTTGCACTTTTAAAAAACTGACTTCCTTGGTAGATGGCCTTTGTTTTTGGCTGGTGTAGAGCAGAAACCAGAATGAATGATGTACATGTAGTCATGTGTTCTTGCTCTGTCCATCACAGGTATGGCTGAAGACCGTAATCATGTTCTTGCTTTTTTCTCCTTTGATAGATTTAAGGATGTGCTAAGCTCATTTCTTGTAAGGGAATCTCTTTAATTTCAGTGATCATCTTAGTTACCAATTTACTTTTATACCCAGAGCTAAATATGTTCCAGCTGAGATCTTACCAGAGCTTTAGTTGGGATCTCATTTGGCTTGCTCAGATTCTGGTGTTTGTTGCTAGGAGGAATAATTTACAAAGAAGGTGCCTGTGGGTGAACTTCATGGCTTTTCTGAAAACTTCTCTGTAGTTGCAGCTTTTTATCTTATGGACTTAGTGTAGGAAATGGAAAACAAGCTTTGTACTTACTTGTGTGACTTCTATAAAGTATGTTAACTTGGTTGTCTGTAAAAAATAGTTATCTTCGGGAACTGAATTAAATATTAGAATCACAAGCTGTAATAAATCATACTTGTATAATATACTTGTAATATACTTACTTTATAAGTAAATATATACTTGTGTGTTTATAACTTTCATGCCTATTTTGCAAAAGAGCTTTAAAATCATGTGTGAATTCAGAGATCTCTCGTTAGGTAGACATTCAAGAAGTAAAATCAACAGATAGTAATTGGGAGGAGGGACTTGGATCTTCTGCTTATAGCCACCCTAGCTTGTGATACTGTTTGAGTTTAGTTTCACCTGTCCAGGCAGGACACGGGTGAGAATAGGAACCAACACAACTTTTGTTCCTGTCATAACCTTCCTCAGTTTATGTAAGTGGCTAGTTTTGCTTGAGTACTGTAATTTTTCTTAAGCATTTCCATGGTTCTCTTTTAACAGCCAAAGGAACAGCAAGTTCTTTTTTGGCTTGGGAAGATCAGATTGGCTCAGCTGATGGTGGCACGAGAAAAAATGGGATGTTTTGAACAAATGTCAGTGTGGCAGTTCTTAACATCTTGCAGTCTAGCTGCAGTCTGTACTCTGTGTAAGCAAACTTGAGTAATAACTCAGAACATCAGTTTTTTTCTTTTATCACCTTAAATGACTTGAACTATTTTTCTTTGCTTTTTTGTCTTTCAATGACAGTTCAGAGTATCCCAGTTGATTTTTGTTATATTCTCACGCTTCACTTTTTAAACTCAGATACCCAGTTTCTCCTACCTAGAATAATATTTTGTAAAGGATTTTAAAACAGTTAAAGCCAACTAAAGGGCTTACTTTGCCTACTCTTGAAAGAATAGTGGGTTTGTTTAGGTCTCTGACTTCTGCAAAGCACTCAAGCTTACGCCTTAGTGCTGTGCTGGATGGAAGCCAGAGTGGACCTGGGCAAGCTGACTTGGGTAAGTGTTATAGTTACATATCATTGCTGGGAAGGTAATGGTTTACAGATACAGGGTATTTGTAGTTGTTTGAGGAAATCCTTGCATATGGTGTGTCAGATATTCAGTTTCATCTTGTTAATAATCTGTGAGGTGCACACTATTTCTTACTGGGTGCTTAATCATACGTGACTTCAACACCTATTAAAGATGATCAGAACACCAGCATTTCTGGATACTAATTCACCAAAGTTTGTTCACAGAACAGCCTATTGTGAATTATTTGAGATTTTTGGAACTGTCTGTGTGAATTGCAATATAGTCTTCGATTCACATGGGTGTGTTTTGAATGGTGGGTGTGGAGAAAGGGGGATAAAATTAAAGCAGCCTTTGTGATTTTACCTGAAGCAATTAATTTTATAGTCATTGATGACAATTTTTTTTGGTTTTCTTTTGTTCTAGGTTCAAAGGATATTGTGGTAAAAGCACAGGTCTTAGCTGGTGGTAGAGGAAAAGGAACATTTGAAGGTGGCCTCAAAGGAGGAGTGAAAATAGTTTTTTCGTAAGTTCTTTCTAAATTATCCAACCAGGTGGAAAAACATCAACGTTTCACATTATGGATTGAACCTATTGCTTTCTTTAAAACCAGGGTTTTAATAATTAACCTTACAATAACAAAAATTAGAGAAGACTTTTTACTGCTACTTCTGTTTTTACAGCAGTTTCTTTGTCACATTCTGAGTTTCTTTTATTCTAGTCCAGAAGAAGCAAAAGCTGTCTCCTCCCAAATGATTGGAAAGAAGTTGTTTACCAAGCAAACAGGAGAGAAGGGCAGGATATGCAATCAAGTATTTATCTGTGAACGCAGATATCCCAGGAGAGAATACTATTTTGCAATAACAATGGAAAGGTCTTTTCAAGTGAGTAATATTAGAAATAGAAGTAAGCTAATTAACTTGTTACAACTGAATTTAAAAAATTAACAAAATTGTTTATTGTTCACTTGCTTTTTAAAATCGGAAATATACAAGCTAAGTTTTGTTTTCCAGTATATCTGACTATATGACTGACTTTGTTTTTAAATGCTGTAAACATGTAACGCTGCAATTTGAATTTACAGAATAATAAATGAGTATTGGTAGCCCCAACTGAAGTTCAGAGTCACATGGCCAAAGGGGAGATGGGTAGAATAAGGGGGTAATTTTCATTTTGGTTTTAATTTGCATTTGCCTACCAGGTTATGCAATTCAGTTTAAAAACACAGCTATATGTGTTCATGTGCATTTACACCCTATTTTTGAGTGTCAGAAACAAGGTAAGTGGACAGTGTCGTGGAAGAGCAAATGGTCCTGTGTAAATCCAACATCCTTTTTCTCCAGTGTGTGAAGGTTCCCAGAGGTGCACTGGTGTGTCCCTTTATTTTGAGAGTACTAGTAGCTTTCTTAAACTAATGCTTTCCAGGAAATTGGTAAGAAGATTTGGGCCTAGAGGTCTGTCTCCATATTTTTCAGGAAAATGAAAGTCAGTCATTTCTGCGTGTATGGGCTGTATGTGTGGGTATGTAGTTTTTTAGGCTACAATTCAAATGTGGTTGCTGAAATGTGTCAGTGTTTTCTGACAGACAAGTGTTCTATTTGGAGCATAGAACATGAATTGGTAAGTAACTTTAATGAAGCCAGGATTTGGAACAGATCTTGGAACTTTATTTGCTGAAGCTGAGAAAAACTGGGTTTTGTCTGTTCAGATGCTTAAGAGTTTGCAGAGGCACTGGTTTTGGTAATTAGGGGATATTTAAGTATAAATGAAATAATTTTCTGTGGAGGAATGAGAAAACTAGTCTCACTCTTAATTTTTTTTTGGTAGCCGTATTAGGAATTAAATATTTGTTCCTTTTTCTTCCTCCGTAGTCTTATTTTTGATAGCAGAGCGTCAGTTGTGTTGAATTACGTGACTTGGGCACCTCCATTGTGATGTGTGCTGGAATAGGGCAAGGAGGATTCAAATGTTACCGTAAGCACCACAAGGTGGCGATAAAATGCTGTAAATGAGCACATTTCAGACTTAAAATTGTGTAAGCAATAAGCAACGATGCTTATGGAAATAAAATTTACTGTAACTGATTGTAGCAAATTAGATAAAGAAGGGAAACATCTTTTCATGGCTTGTTCTTGCTTTTGTATAAAAGATAAATCTTACTAGCATATATTGACCATATATGCTAGGTGTGGGTTGTTACCTTTTGATAGGGATGTGCTTTGTTTTTACTGCTGACTTTATAAGTCATGTTTTTAGATGTGCTTGTAATTACTGTAACTTGTATGGGATGCTTAGGATGAGGAAATGCCTTTCGAAAGAAGGAAGTGTGAAGGTTGAGTAGCACACACTTTATTCCTGATGTTGTTGCAAACCTCTTCCTTTGAGGAGGGGAAAAATGATTAAAATAGTCAGCTGAAACTGGAACTTTATGACTTGGATATTATTCGCCAACAGGGGTTTGTGTTTTAAGCAAAACTGTTCATATTGGTCAATTATATGGAATGATGAGTTATTTTATGATCAGTTTGTAGCTTACTGACAGTTCAAGATAAGAATATCCAAAAATGTTCATTGAGTTGAACGTTGCTATTAGATGCAGGATAATTTGCAAGCTATGTATTTCCATTTGGAAGGATGGTAATGGGAGGGGAGTGGTGTGGTTATTAAGCATGTTCTCTGAACCAGGGCCACATTTTCTATAATAAATTGTCAACAGTTATAAGGCTGTTTAATCTTTCAGTTCTGCTGATAGGAAATGCTGCCTTAGTACACCCATGGCCATAATCCATGCATGGGTAGTGATAAGGGAAGGTTGGTTGAAGGGATCCAAGTATGTCTTTACTGTGAACTGGAGGAGAGATTTTTGGGTTCCATGGTAGTGAGTCCTTCATGTTTTTGTTGAGATTTGGCTTTTTTAAAAATAAACTCAGCTACAAATGCTGTCAATTCTGGTTTCTTAATTTCTTTTGTTAATGAATAATTGAGTGCTGTTTTATTTTGCTATGACTTACTTTCAGTGAAGGCTTTAGTTACTGGACATTGTGATCCTACTGAACAGATATGGTTTGCAGTAATTTATCACTAAGTTCTGCAGACCTCCGTTTGTCCTTGGGGTTGGAGCATGGCAGAGTGAATAAATGAGTGCCTGGCATTCAATCTGTGTTTGTGTAGGAGTGAGTGGAGAAGGTAGTTACACTTTCTCTGGTGACACCTAAAAGATAAAATGTATGTGATTATGAAGTTGAATCTTTCTATCAAAATTTAAAAATAGTATGTCAGTGTTAATTGTTTTGCTGCTGTTTTACAGAGGAAATTTTTCCTTGTTAAAAGAAAGTGGACCTGACATACACTTTAACATTTGGAAAGTATTATTAAAAGGTTTTATATGGAGGTATTGAGTAGATACACTAAATTTTTCAACAACAAAGGTTTTATTGCTGTGAAGTATCTTATGGGAAGAATTAAGTTTCAATTGTGTGGTATCAAATGACTTAGGGTTTTTTTTTCCCCTTTTTATTCTAGGGTCCTGTGCTGATAGGCAGTTCTCACGGTGGTGTTAATATTGAAGATGTTGCTGCAGAGAATCCTGAGGCGATAATTAAGGAACCCATCGATATAGTAGAAGGCATAAAAAAGGAACAAGCTGTTAGGGTAATTGTTAATGTGGGAAAGTACACATTAGTGAGGATGGGAAAGTTGCTTCTAATTTTTATAAGGGGTGTGGGCATTCAACCTGCTGAGTTGTCTTAAATCCTTATTTGAAACAGATTTGAACTAGATATTTAAGTATTTTCAGGTGAATCAGTGTAAATCCAACTGCATGGCAGTACTTTATTTAGCTTTTATACAGCTGTGCAAAGGCATAGCATGATAAATTTTTATTAGCTCTTTTTTAGGATAAATGTAGTGTTCTATATTGGAAACATTCTGTTCAAACTGAAGAGTGAGTTTGTTTTTTTCCCCCGTAGACAGGGCGGGTTCTATATCTACAAATTCAAATGGCATTGAAATAGTAGCTAAACTGAGACACCCTAACATGAGTTAATAATAACCATTCTTTTACTTTCAGCTTGCCCAGAAAATGGGATTTCCTCCTAATCTGGTGGATGAAGCAGCTGAAAATATGATCAAATTATATAATCTCTTTCTGAAATATGATGCTACCATGATAGAAATAAATCCTATGGTGGAAGATGCATCAGGAGTTGGTAATGTTTCTTATACTTACTCTTCATGTAACATCTTGACATTTTTGTAAATCTAGGTTGCTTCACACTGATAAAACTTCAGCTGTATACAGCAAGAGGAGTTAGTATTAACATGGTATGTTGAAAAAAAATTTAATAAAGCAGATAAATTTGAGAATCTAAATATAGTAGGAATCTGCTCTTAATTGCTAAGTATGATCTTAAGTGTAAGTAACTTCCTTTTTTAATTTTTAAATTTTTTGATAAAGAGCACATTTACCCAGGATAAGGCATTCCTGGAAATCAGGTCTTTTCAAAATTCATAAATTGAAACTTGAGCCACCAAATGTATCCAAAATTGGTACTGTGACGGTAACCAGAATAGTAGCAACTACGAGAAATCTCCTGCCTTTATGACTCAGGCATTAGAATAACTGATGGAGTGTGATGTATGGAATGACTGTAGGGGTTTAAGTAATATCTTGATATTTATGAGGTTTTTAGCATATCCAATTGCAGAACATTTATTTAATGTTCAATTACAGCCAATTCCACTCTACAAAAAATAAGCCTGTAGAGAGTATTTGTGCTTGGACTCAGATACAACAGTTTGAAATTTAAATATGAATGTAGCTCTTTCATCAAAGTGTGTTATTACTGTCACTGGGGTGGATTTTGTGTGGGTTTTTTTTTTAATACTGCTGAAGTGATCCGTATAGAGCAGTATTTCCATCTGTTTCTCGTGCCTTGTTATTTTTATATCATTTTCACTGTGGAATAGAAATGAAGTGATACAATGTTAGAACTGATGTAAAGAATACTGTAGGTTTTCTGCTTGCTAAATCTTAAGTAAATTTACTTCTGTGTGTTTTTTCCTTACATTTTCTCTTCCAACTCAGGCACTTTTTCATCGTGTTTCTGTGTGCTTACTGTCATGCACACATTATATATATTTATTCTAAAAGTGAAAACTAAGATGGATTAAAAAAACCTCAAATCAGAGACCTTCTTTAAGGATTAGTTTTATGCTAATTACTTGCGGTGCATTCCCCCCATTCTTTTCCAGGCTGCAGTGTGATCAGAGAAAACATAATTTGCTCAGATTTATCAAACAGCTTGCAAGCTTTTTCGGGTTCAAGAAATAGTTATCTTCCCTTTTTGTGCATAACTGATTATACGGGGAAACTGGAGAGAATCTTATGTTTATTGACAGTGGTTCGCGTGTCTTTTAGCAAAACTTTGTGTTTGGATTGCATGACCTAGCTGCCAAGTTTGACTTAACATACTTTAACACATTTATGTAGCATTTGATTTGTTACTCTAATATTAAATGATGATAAGTAATGGTGGGTTTTTTCCCCTTTCAGTGATGTGTATGGATGCAAAGATAAACTTTGACAGCAATTCAGCCTATCGTCAGAAGAAGATCTTTGATATGCAGGATTGGACACAGGAAGACCAAAGAGACAAGGATGCTGCAAAAGCAGATCTCAACTATATAGGGTTGGATGGAAATATAGGCTGCTTAGGTATGTACTATTTAATGAATTTTAAATGACCTAATGGATTTATAAACTGAATTCCTAAATGTTATCTTTATTCTCGTATAGTCAATGGTGCTGGCTTAGCTATGGCCACAATGGATATAATTAAACTTCACGGCGGAACTCCAGCAAACTTCCTTGATGTTGGTGGTGGTGCTACAGCGCAGCAAGTGACAGAAGCCTTTAAGCTTATTACCTCTGATAAAAAGGTGAGGGAAGAGTTGGCATATCAAGGTCCTACACAGTGGTAAAATAGGCTATGATTAGGAAGACAATGCTTAGCGCATGTTCTCTGGAAAACATGTTTCTATAAGCACAGAACTAGAAAGAAAGACGATGGAAATCTTAGCTTCATCTTGGTGCGGATGAAGGAGGCCTAATAATCTATGGAATTTTTTTACCTTTTTAAATAATAGGGGTTTTGGCTGTGTACTGAGTAGACAGTTTTGTGTCTGCTGGTTGAAGTTACAGCTGTATTTGAATCTTTCCAGAAATCTTGGAGTCAGAAACTCTGACTGTCTGCTGTTTAAACAGAAAGCGGTACTCAGTTGGTTTTCCAGTTTTGTTTTTCTTTTGGACCAGTTTTCCAGCTGGGTCTGTGTTTTGCGTAGAATTGTAGAGATGAATATTTGCTGTGCTGTGCACAAACAAACTTCTAAGGTACTGGTTATATGAAATGTGAGATAAAATAACTTTGTAAGGGGCTTGGAAGGGCTTTAATGTTTATCCTATTAAAAATTTATCAGAAGTACTTGAATATTATTAAAATAATACATTGGTTGAAACTAGAGGAAGAGCTTTTCCACAAAAGTAATGTGAAGGCTGGATTGATGGTCTTCATAGAGATGCTTATCCCAGGGGGAACTTGGCAGTTTGGGGCTTTTTAAAAATAAAGAAAACTATTTTAAAAGGGGTAACTTTAAAACGTGGGAATGACTTGCAAGACCTGCTAATAATATGCTACTTTTGCACAACAATTTTATGTACCACTTGCTCATCTTTGCAAAGGTCCAGAAACAAATATTGAGTGATATTCCAGAGGAGCTTAGTCTCTTTCTTATTGGAAAGACTTATTATCAAATGCAGGGTTTGTAACACACTCCAAGAGTGTTACAGAATCATTTAATCATTTAGATTGGAAAAGACATTTAAAATTGAGTCCAACCATAAATCTAACATTGCCCAGTCCTGCACTTAAACCATGTCTCTAAGCACCATGTCTACAAGTCTTAAATACCTTCAGGGTTGGTGACTCAGCCACTTCCTTGGCAGCCTGTGCCAATGATTAACAACCCTTCTGGTGAAGAAATTTTTCCCAATATCCAATCTAAAATTCCCCTGGTGCAACTTGAAGCCATTTCCTCTTATCTTACTGCTTGTTACTTGGGAGAAGGGAGAGCCCCACCTTGCTATATCCTTTCAGGCAGTTGTAGACAGTGATAAGGTCCCCCCGAGCCTCCTTTTCTTCAGGCTAAACACCTCAGCTCCGTCAGCCCATCCTCATAAGCCTTGTTCTTTCTTCACATTTTTCCAGCAAATTGAGGGAACAATGAGGGACACAGTCACAGAGCACCTGAATTACAGAGAGAAGAGAAGAAACAAGGAAGAATCTGAGGGTTGCTGATTTGGGAAAAGTTTTTGCAATGCAAATTCTCTGCTGATGTATGGACAGAGGGTGTCCAGACAGACTTCTTAAGACAGCTTTTCCTTTCTGCTTTCTTTCAGTTGCTCACTATTTTATCAAAAAACAATGACTGTAGCTGGGATTCCTGTTGCTGAAACTCAAAAAGCAGTGCAGCCCACAGACTGTGCCCAGGGTTCAGTTCAGGGCTTGTTTGGAACAGCCTTCTGAGGTGCCAGTCTAAGTTGCCCATTAGTAGGAGGAGGAAGCACAATGCTACACAGATGAGCTAATCTAAATGCAAAATCATGGGAACCAAGTTACTGTTCTGTCAAGTTTGTTTTGTCATCTAAGGCTGTCTACCCATTTTGATTCCTGCTTTGTTTCATCTTTCATCTCTGACCATGGTTCTTTTTACCCTTCCTTTCTACCACTTGAGTTCCCTTAACTATTGGCTTAATCCTCCTGAATAAAATGTTTTCAAGTAGCTTATCTCTTAAGCATGCTGGCTTTTAGGTAAACTGTGTAAAAAAGGTCTTGTGTATGAGTTTTTAAAATTTCCTGTTTTCAGTATGTGGAGTTACTGGTGTGGGGGTACCTCTGATGGAGTACTGTTAGCAATGGAAAGATAAATAGTTGACAAATACAGTTTTCTGAAGTAACTGCTCTGTTGTATGTGACTCTACAGAACTGTACTTTGGGTGCTGATGTTCTGTAGAACAGAAATGTTCTGTCTTTTGCAGAGTCCCTTAATACAATTAAAGAGCTTGAATTATCCTTAGACTGAAGGCTGTGTGCTGCTTTCATCTGATGTGTCTCTGGCCATTTTTAATGTGAATATTGTTGTTGATTCTGTAGGTACTGGCTATTCTGGTGAATATTTTTGGTGGCATTATGAGATGTGATGTTATAGCACAAGGCATCGTTACAGCAGTAAAGGATTTGGAGCTAAAAGTTCCTATTGTGGTACGGTTGCAAGGTGAGTGTGCTTCATATATATTTTAATATTTCTCTCTAACTGACAGGTGTCATTGAGCTTACATACTGTATAGCAAGCTGCCTGTGAGTTGAAGTCAATGGAGAAATAAAGCAAAGCTTGAATTTAGATGGTGAGGATTGGAAAGTTAATAAAAAAAGATTTCCTGCTTTTTAACTATTAATGTTGTTTTCTAGATTTATTCACTAACTTTTGGAACAGGCTTCCTAGAAATATGAGACTAGTAGGTTGTGGCAAGCACATTCTTCTC
>VXBC01000228.1:5654-17283 GCA_013399945.1 Ploceus nigricollis
GGATGTCGCGGCTGTCGTGGGCAGCGGGGACCCTCGAGCGCCCCGAGCCGCCGGTGCCGCCCGTGTGCCGGTCCGGGGCAGGGGGAGCAGCCGTGCTCGGTGCCACAGCAAAGCGAGTTTGTCATGGAATAGAATCCCAGGATTGTTTGGAAGGGACCTTAAAGCCCACTTGGTGCCACTCTGCCATGGCAGGGACACCTCCCACTGTCCCAGGCTGCTCCAGCCCCAGTGTCCAGCCTGGCCTTGGGCACTGCCAGGGATCCAAGGGCAGCCCCAGCTGCTCTGGGCACCATCACCATTCTCGCAGCCAAGAATTTCTTCCCAATATTCCATCTAATCCTGGAAAAGCCATTCCCTCTTGTTCTGTCCATCCATGCCTTGTCCCCAGTCCCTCTCCAGCTCTCCTGGAGCCCTTTAGGCCCTGGAAGGGGCCCTGAGCTCTCCCTGGAGCCTTCTCCAGGTGAACAGCTCCAGCTCTCTCCCATTTAACATGGACTTAAGTTTCCCTCAGCCCGGCTTTCCACCCCTGG
Organism: Ploceus nigricollis; assembly: GCA_013399945.1. Lineage (NCBI taxonomy): Eukaryota > Metazoa > Chordata > Aves > Passeriformes > Ploceidae > Ploceus > Ploceus nigricollis. The sequence continues at coordinate 6,185 of VXBC01000228.1, forward strand.
ATGCCTCGAGCCCTGCTGTTCATCCCTGGATTCTGAGCTCCTACAACACCCCCCTTCATATCCTCCACTGTACCAACACCTGTCAGCCCCGAAAAAGTCTGTTTTTAAAAGAAAATAATTGTATCCCAGGTTTTGGGGCCCAGGATTTTATTTCCTTTCTCAAATACTCGTTACAAATACAGATTGTGCGTTATTGGAAGTGGCCTCTAATGAGCAGCGTTGTTTGCGTACAAGGAGCAGCTTCCAGTGCCATTCCCTGACAGTAATTGTGGGCTGAATGGAGCCAGCACAATGCTGGAGCGCCGTTAATGGCTATCCTGTGGATTGAGTGCTCCACTTTTGTCATTATCAGGCTACTTTTTAAAATGCAGAAATTAGTTAGGCCAGCAAAGAGTTAATTATGTTCCTTGTGACAGGAAACCCTCAAAGCACATTAATTGTGGAGAATTCTTTGTCTTTCATGCAAAGCAGAGATTCGGAAGACCTCAGCAGATGATATCATAGAGGCAGTTACTCAGAGCATCGTTTAGAAGAGAAAAAAAAGCAGCGACGAGGGCAGGAGGAAACCCTCCTGGTACGTAACCACAGCGAGCTGCAGGATTTGGGGAGGCACGGCCTCCTTTCTGTGTCACTGCAGGGAAAAACAGGCACGTGGAGAGAGGCTGTCTGCCTCTGCTCATTTCCCAGCCCCACTTTTCCCTGGCATTTCTCAGTTTCTGGCGCTCACGCCTTGGCACAGTGAACGCAATCTCCCCAACTTCCCGAGGAGGCAAACGTGGCAGCCCGGGAGGGAACGATAAATACTACACCACCCCTGTGCCGTGCCAGGCCAGCCTGGCCCCTCTCTGGCCGGGCACCTGCAGGGGCAGGGCACAGACGGACACCTCGTCCCCTGGGCAGGGCAGGGAGTCCCGGAGCAAAGCCCCGGAGGAGCCGTGCGAGGGTTCCACACCCGGCACGAACGGAGCCACCGCGTCCCGCGGGCTGGCACTGCCACGGAGCCACCGTGCCCCGCGGGCTGGCACTGCCACGGAGCCACCCGGGGCTGCTGATTGCCGGGCTGAGGGGGAGCGGGAGCGATCAGCACAATCAGAGACATCAGGTGTAATTAGCTGCGGTGTGTAAAAAATAAATGAAATAGCTCCTCTCGAAGGATCACGCGCCACGCTGAGCTGGGGCTCGGGCTGCAGCTCACGTGGGGCTGCCCGGGGTGGGCCAGCGGTGCCAGGGGCCATCAGCCAGGGCTGGGACACCAGGGGACAGGAGAAGGACACCCTCAGCCTGTCCTGGTGACACCCTCAGCCTGTTCTGTTCTGGGGACATCCTCAGCCTGTTCTGAGGACATCCTCAGCCTGTTCTGGGGACACCCTCAGCCTGTTCTGGGGACATCCTCAGCCTGTTCTGGGGACAGGAGGGCTGCTGGCTCACTGAGCTGCCCAGCCTGGAGGTCAGGGGGCAAGGAGGGTCCCAGTGCCAGCTGGGCTGGGCTGTGAGCTGGGAACAAGGAGGTGAAACATCACTCACCTTCACCCCTAAACACTCTCCTGTCCCTTTATAGATGGGGTAGGACATGGACAGTGTCAGGAAAATTAATCCACAAACACCAGAGGTTTATGTCCAAAAAGGAGTCAGAGGAGTCCTTTTACTTTATTCAAATAAAGGGAGAGGCCATGGGGCATTCCCCTGGGGTGTCTCCAATTTTTGGAGGATGCAGCCTCCTTTTTATCCCAATCTCCCTCTCTCTTTCCCCATTTCTNTCTTCCTCTCACCAGCCACGGTGTCAGGCCAGCCCAGAGCTGGTGGCTCTGTTCCCAGGGCCCTGCTGCACTGGCTGCTGCTGGCACCAGGCTCTCCTCACACCAGGGCTCTGCTCATCAGGGCAGCCGTGAGCTGCAGCAGCACCCACACACCCCGTCCTGCACCTTTACAATGCAACACTGTCAAATATGCAAAAAAGCTCCAGTTCTGCAAAATAATTCAGCCCTAAAGACAGCTTGAAGAAAAATAGAGGAATGGGCAACAAAACCATGGTGGGTAACTCCACTGAAAAAGAAAAGAATTGGGTGTAGAGAGGAGGAGTTGTGGTGGCTGGGCAGCACCACGCTGGTTTGTCTTTCCGGGAGTGAGTGTCCCAATGGCACCAGGAATGTGGAGGATTTCCCCCTTTCTCACGGCTTTCCTGGCTTTAACTGTAGCACTGACAGTTCTGAGCCTTGCAGGCGAGGAAAGCCCAGGGCCTGGGGGGGGTTCCTCGGCTGGGGGAGCAGTGCAGCCCGCCCTGCAGGGGGCTGAGGAGCTGGGTGGGTGCGAGGCAGGGTTGGATTGTTTGTTCCGTTGTGGGTTCACAGAGCTTTTATTTCCATTAGAGCAGCCCGTTCCCACGCAAGGCTTTCTCAGTTGTTGCAAAGTTTCTCCTGGCTTATTGGCTGGTTTAGCTTAACTAAGCCAGCATCAGCTGGATGAGCTGTCTTGCCAAATAGCCCAGGCTTCTCCCTTTCCCATAATTGCAAATTATGAACAAAGCTCCTCCCAGTGAAAGCAGGAAAGCTGGTAGTGGTCACAGTTCTAAATGCCAACCCCAGGGAGGGGCAGACTGGGCACTGCTGTGCTTGGGGTTTGTAGGGAAAACCAGGCTTCAGTGAACATTTTAACATGCAAAGGTTTTCCACTTGGATTTAATGAATCGATTTTAATGGGAAGTACTAATAGTGTAAGCCAGTATTGTCGTTACTGCTATGTGTGCTTCTAGCAGGATTCGCTTTCCTGGAATTCATCTCTCATTCCTTGGAGCCAGGGAAGCCCTGGGTGCTGTGGGAGCCCAGGATGCAGCTCTGCTGCTCCCTCCTGCCTGCCCTGACCCACCTTCACCCCGCGGGCTGTGCTGGGCTCCCCCCAGCAGCTGGGGCTGTCTCTGGGCCCTCCCAGGCTGGGAGCACGGGAAATTCTGGCTCTCACTGCTGCCCTCCCTGAGCAGACCGTGCTCCAGAGCAGGACACCAGCCACCTGTGACAGCTTTTGGGCTGCTCTGCAGGCAAATTTATGCAGTGCCAATCGATCTCTGCTGCTCCTGGGCCCGGCAGTGAGTCAGAGATGCTGTGACAGTTCACTGTGGGGAGCTGAGGTGTGCGAGAACGGGGACACACACAGACCTCGGCTCCAGCCACCCAAGGCTGCTTCCCCAGCCCGTGAGAGGAGGCAAGACAGGGTTTTGGCTTTGCTGGCAGCCAGCCCTTGGCAGCAGAACAGTGATGCACATCATTCATTTTAAATGTTCACAGTCTGTGTGGAGCCCAAAATTCAGCTCCGCTCCGCAGGAGGCGTCGCAGAACCTTGTGCAGCATCGTCCATAAAACAAATTATTTCCGAGGAAACAGGAAGAAGGGACAGTCGACCCAGATGCGAGCAGTTGTGGAGGACCCACAGTGGCTGGAATGTGGAGTGTTCAGGGATCTAAATAACTCAGGAGAAAACTCCAGAGGTTACCGAATACCCGCTTGGGCTCCAGCTCACTCCTCCTCTCCCCATTTGCAGAGCTGAACGGGGATAAATGGTTTGAAGATGTTATCGGAGCTCCTCTCCAACACCTCTTGTGCTGGAGGAGCCTCCAGTGTCCCTTTTATCTCCATCAGAGGCTGCTCTGTCTGGTGAGTGACAGGGAGGGAGGGCTCAGCACAAATTACACTGGTAATTCTTCTCCAGAACTAATTAACTTAAAAGATACTGTACTGATTGCAGAAAAGGTGTTAACAGAGGCTTAAGAAGTTGAAAAACAAAATTAATCTGCATTTGAGAAAGGCTCTCCGTTTAATCTCGTGCTCGTGATGTACGGAACGCCCCGAGTGGAGCAGACTGCAGCGGATAATGGCCCGGGGATGCGGGGGGGCCGCGGGCAGCAGCTCTGCCCACCTCTGCTCGGGAGCAGCAAGGGATTTTAATGTTCTCCACGGATCTCTCTTCCCATCTAACGGCTTGGTATTATGAAAAAAAAAAAAGTGCCAGTCTTTGAATATTATTTTCACATAAATTCCTTACAAATTGTAAAATGGAACTTTTAAACCCGACTCCTGTAAATTTCTCTATATTTCAGGCATTTCGGATGTTGCTGGCAATATTTCTCTCTCTCATCCCATTTCCCTGCGCTGTCCCCGCTCTCCTCTTCCATCCATCCTGCTTTGCCCTCTGACTGCAGAGATGTCCCTACAGCTCTGCTCTCACTGCCACGGCCCGGTGTCACTGCCTGTCACCCACCCACACCCCGGCTGGGGACAGCACCGCGCCTCGGGGCAGGGACAGCCCTGCGGGTGGCCTTGGGATGGATCCCCCAGCCCGGGGTGTCAGGGACCCTGCCCTGGCTCTGTCCCCGTGTCCCCTCATGCCAGCCACAGCCTCTGTCCTGTGAGCTGTCCCGATGGAGGGTGAATATCCAGGGACTAAAATGAGTTTATATTTCAGCAGGTTGGCACTTCTGAGCAGCTGGTTTGCTCCCCAGGCTGTGAAATCTGGCAATTAATGGTGTGCCAGTCCTTGCCTGGCCCTGCCCTGCCTTGGCTTCCCTTCTCCCTTTTCCCTGTTCCCTTTTCCCTTCTCCCTTTTCCCTTTTCCCTTTTCCCTTCTCCCTTTTCCCTTTTCCCTTCCCACACACCGGCATGTCTGGATCACAGTGGGAGCCCCCTGTGACTGTGTGGCCTGAGGTCACAGCCTTGTCCCTCTGTCCTCACGGGCTCCTCATTGCTCACAGCTCTCAGAGTGATCAAGGAGTGTGCTTCTGCAGTTATCTAGGGAAATAAATGTGTTATGGATCTATTTAGGAATACTGCCACTCCCAGTTTGCATCTGGGCACAACTGGGCAAAAACTCCTCTTGGACCAACCCCAGATGAGCTCCCAAGGAGAGGCCGAGGTGACAAAGGCATAACCAGGTTTAACCAGCCTGGGCCATATACTTACCAGGAACTGTTTACTAATCAATTCAACACAAATTACTGTTTTCAGCTGCCATTAGGTAACCTCTGCCAAAAAATTAACCTGTAAACTGTTTGACGTCCCACAGTAATATATCAAAATGCTGCCGGCATACTGATCCCTCACCAGGCTGTGCAACAAATCAATTAGGCTACAATTCTGTTCATTAGAATTCATTTAAATCTCAATTAAAAAGTTAATTAAAAGTAAGAGTGAGAAGGAAATCATGTCTAACATTCTTATTAAACTCAAATCACCGAATGAGTTTTAAATCCGAGCCCACAGCCAGAAGTGGGGTGTGGAGGAGCAGGGAGGCCGTGGGCAGGCTGCTGTGCCGGGGCACGGGAGGAGGCTGCGCTTTGCTGCTCCCACAGAGGCACTTCCTGGACCGTGACGCTGCTCAGAGCCCTGTGCCTGGCACTCTATCCCATCTCATTTCAGAACGCAGTGTCTCCGGTTTCTGGGATGAATTTGTCTCTGTCACACTGAGCCTTCAGCAGCCCCGGGAGTTCAAACGGCTCCTGCTCCCCCTTGGCTGCTGACAGCTCACCCCGCACTCGGAGCGCTGTTCCTCCTTTCACCCCTGTGTCACAGGAGCCTTCTCTGAGGGAAGGGAAGCTCTTTGGGATGAAGGTGCCCTCGGTGGGGCCGTGCTGCCCACAGCCCCTGTGCTGCGGGGGGTGTGGGAGGAGGGGGCTCCCCAGCCCGGGCACCCCCGGCTCGGCTCCGAGTGCATCCCTCTCCGGCCAGGCACGACGGGACCTGAGGCTTTCCAGGGATTGTGTTTAATTAGGACACGGACCTTTCCTTCCCGCCCGAGAGCAGCGTGCTCATTTCTCTTGTTTTCCTAAGGGCCAAAAATAGAGCCCCTCGGCCGTGAGCATCTCCTGACAAGCTCCAGAAGCCTCAGCCTGATTTCCGATGCAGTTCTTGGCACCGAGGTCTGGGTGGAGGTGGGCAGGGTCCACCCAGCCTCTCAGTCTCATTAATCATTTGGCTTTCCCTGGCTGCTCGCAGCATCTTCTGGAGGAACCCTTCTCTTTATTCATTCAGACAACCCTTTGGATTAAACAGAGCCAGCTAAATGTCAAACCAAATCTGAGTCTTGATGCAGATAATCATTTCAATAATATTTCTCCATTTGTGCCCAAACACCAGGGGAATAAAGCTTTTCTGCTGTCAGGTAGTGTAAGACTGCAGTTGGTGTAAATGCTTGACATTGAGCCAGATGGCTTAGCCGTGCTGCAAACATATGTTCAACAAGCAGGCTTGCACACATTGGAATTTTATTATTTTGCACTGGTGAGACATGCATATTTATTTACTTGACCCCCTTTGGTGTCACTTTGGAATTAACACAATCAGTTCTGGTGGCTCTGAGCCGTGGGGCAGTGGGGCTCACTGTGCCACGCCAGGCTCTGGCCAGGCCAGCAGCAGGGAGGGAACAGCTCCTGCACTGTCCAGCTCCCAGGACAAGGGCTTGCTCTGCAATTACACCAGTAATTTTCCCACTTTTTTAAGGCCGGGGTCTCTCGACAGGTGATATATTATGCTCTGTCAAATGCATCCCGAACATCTCACTGAGATCACCAAATTAGAAAAAAAATAATCAGTGCAAAGGGGAAAAAAATGAACAGGATAAAAAATTAGAATCTTTGGGTGGACGCAGCAGCGCTGACACCGTCACACCGAGCCCAGCAGAGGCAAGGCTCTTTTTTTCCAGGCTGATATTAAATAGCTGGACATAAATCTAAGTAATTTCACAAAACAGCACTGGAATGGCCTGGCACCCAGTCCACAACTCATTAAAAGCTGTAGGAAGCTTGCTCTACCTCACATGAGCTCTGGGCTGGGCTCACACTGAGTTTTGGATGCCAGTCCTGGTGCTGAGCAGAGTGGGTTCTGCCACCCCGACTGCTGTGGCACAGCCACAGGTCCTGGTGTGGAGAAGTGCCCAAAAGCCAGCCCAGTGGCCTCAGCCAGGGCACAGCCTGGAAATGCACAGGGCTGTGGTTACCATGGCTGGGACCCTTGAGCTCCTCCTCTGCCCACCCCCATCCCCACCAGACGCCTCTTCACAGAGCACCTTCACAGATCCCCAGACTGGCTTGGGCTGGGAGGGACCTTAAATCCCATCCCATCCCATCCCATCCATCCCATCCCATGGATCCCATCCCATCCCATCCCTGCCATGGCAGGGACACCTCCCACTGTCCCAGGCTGCTCCCAGCCCCAGTGTCCAGCCTGGCCTTGGGCACTGCCAGGGATCCAGGGGCAGCCACAGCTGCTCTGGGCACCCTGTGCCAGGGCCTGCCCACCCTCCCAGGGAACAATTCCCAATTCCCAATCTCCTATCCATCCCTGCCCCCTGGCAGTGGGAAGCCGTTCTCCCTCTGTGTCACTGCTGATGCATCTGGCTCCTCCACCCACACTGTCTTCAGCTCTAGAGAGAGACAGAAAATAATTCAAACCACTCTCCCATCCTTGCAACTGGGTGTTTAGTGAAAATCAGTGAAAAGCACTCCTTGTGGTGGCCGCTGGAGCAGGTCAGTGCAGGAGCAGAGGTGAGGACAGCTACAGCCCCTGCTCTTTCGTCAGAGCCTCACTCCAGCTCTCCACAGCCTCTCTCATTGTTGTCTGGGGCTGGGCCTGTGCTATTTTCAGCTTCAGGGGGCAAGGCCCATCCATTATTTTTATCTGTAAAGTGCCACACACATCTGGGATGCTGTTTAAATAGTCATAATAACAATAATAACAACAACAATAGTGGAGCTGCTCCTGACAAAGCTGTTCCCCGTCTCTGCACTGCCACAAATGGCTCAGCAGCTCTGCTTCCCCGCTGGTGCAAGTGAGTGGCACACTCCTGGGGCAGGGTGACCCCCACCCTGGGGACAGCGTCCTGCTGCTGTCACCTGGAGCTCCCAGGGCTGCTGCTGCTCTGAGCTCTGCCCAGCCCCGGGGGATGGCTCACAGCACTGACAGCCCAGTGCAGAGGGGTGCCCCACTGCGTGCCCTCAGCTCGCCCTTCCCTCTGCCCCTGCACCCCCAGCCCCGTGTGACTGCGTTTGGGAAGGATGGCACGGGTGACGGGTGAGCCCCAGGGGCTGGCAGTGCCCACGCTGTCCCTGGCATGCCGCGGCTGTGCCGTATGCGGGCACCGTAGCCATGCACAGCGGCCACGCACCGTGGCCATGCACTGCAGCCATGCATCACAGTCATGCACCATGCCCATGCACCGCGGCCATGTACTGCAGCCATGCACCACAGCCATGCACCGCAGCCATGCACCACAGCCATGCGCAGTGGCCATGCACCACAGCCATGTACCACAGCCATGCACAGTGGCCACGTACCATGGCCATGCACCATGCCCATGCACTGCAGTAATGCACCGTAGCCATGCACCATGGCCATGTACTGCCCGTGCCCAACGGCTGAGCCCAGATTGCACAGGCAGGACGGGGGATTTGTTGCACACGGACAGGATTATCCCCATGACGAGGTAAAAGCCTTTTCTCCCCAGTTTCTGCTCTCTGGGGGATGGCAGGGAGGGCACACAGGGATGGGCGCAGCGCGTGACTGAGCTCTGCCGCGCCGCGCTGCGGATGTGCAGCTGCCGTGTTGGATGCGGCCGTGCCCCAGCAGCTCTCATTCCCAGCTAACCAGCGCTGCTGGACAGCCAGTTTGATTTATATCTGTTGGGAAATCGTTCCTCCTCAGCAATGTCCAGCTGGGTTTGGCTGGGAGCAGAGGTGCCAGCTGGGAGGATGCTCCGGCACCTTCAGAAATCTCCAGGGCCCCTGCAAACATCATGTGTCTTCGGGGATGACAGGAAAAGAATCCACCAGTGTTTTCACCAGGATTTGGGGGTTTGGGGCTGCCTTGTGGCCAGAGCCCTCTGGGTACAAAGCCACGTGCAGCTGGTCCTGGCACATCCCTGGTGGGCAGCGGTGCTGGGCACAGTCCCGGGGCCAGCCCGGTCCGTGGCCCCGTGCCCGAGCTGCCAGGGAATGTGGCTGAGGTTCCTGTGTCTGCCTCGGGAGCAAGCACGGAAAAAACAGAAGCAAATGGCTGGCAGGAGAGATCACTCATGAATTTTCCTATTGATTTTGCTGGGTTTGAATTATTTTCTCGCACTGAACAAACCCACCCACACTCATCTGCACAGTGTGAGCCCATGAAGGGAATATTTGGAATAAAAGGCCTGAGCAGCCCTGCTGCAGCTCCAGGGATCCTGCTGAACAGTGCTGCTGCTCCTCTGTGCATCTTCAAGGGAGGGGATTCTGAATCCGTTTAAACCCAACTGCTATTTGACCAAGTGGTGCTGCATTAAATCCTACACATATTTCATCCTGATTTCCCTGAATTCCCATCCTTTCAGTGAAAAGCTGGCGGGTGTTTGATATTTATACACCGGCATTGCAGAGCGTCTGAGCATAACTTCATGGAAGTGGCTCTGCCAGGGAAATCTTGACTGCAATTCCAGATGCAGGTCTTGGAGAGTCTCCCCAGAACCCTGGAGGAGGAGTGTGGGATGGGGCTGTGCCTTTATTGCCAGGGCTGGTGCTGGGGAGGAGGGAGAAGGGGTGGTGGGAGCACAGCGAGCTCAGGGGTCTGGCCACCCGGGACCCCTCGTGTGCTGCAGCCAGTGGTCACCTCTCATCCTCATCTCCTTTTACTGGGGCAGCTCCTTGGGGAGCTGCTTTTGGGGAATGAGGGAGCAGGACCCCTCCTCAACGACACCTGCTAGAAAATACAGAGTAAATCACAGCTGCCAGTGCTTCTCCTTCAAACAAAAATGAGCTGGAGCTGGAGTTGACTTAGGATATAGATCTCTATCCTCTCAGTCATTCGTGTGCTAGTTTTTCATAAACTTGGCTGCTTCTCGTTTGCCCTCTAATAATTCTCCGAAGGCTCATTTCCCCTGTATAACTCTGTGCAAACACAAAGTTGAGGAAAGGGTATTTAGACTCATCCTCCAGGAATGCTGTTGTTGAGGAAATGCTTGTTTACCTACGTCAGTAATTTCCAAGAATATAATGTGCATTTGAAGATCAAATGTGAAAACTCCAGCATTTGGATGAGGTTGGAGCTCCCGTGGAATTGCAGTCTGGCTGCTCCCAGCTGGCTCTTCACCCCAGATCATCAAAACCACGGAAAAGCAAGGGATTGCCAGCTCCAGCAGTGGGAGGGTGAGCCCTGAACCCCTCCATTTCTGCAGCCTTTATGGCATTATTATTCATGAGTGAGAAGGGACCTGATAATTCTGTTATTAGGTGTTCCCTGGTAAGTGAAGATAAATGTGATCAACAGCAGGAGCCATTACATGTTCCCTGCAATGCAAGTTACCTTGCCACAGATTTTTTCTGTATGTTTTCTTATTTTTCATGTGTGCAAGGAGGAAAATATTTGTAAAATCTCATACATTTTTTCAGAATGTATTTTCTAAGATTACAAAAGAATAACTCACTGATGAGATGCTTGGCACACGTCACGTCACACTCTCCCATCTTTCCCTGCAATGTCATGAAATCTTAGAATCCCAGAATGGTTGGGGTTGGAAGGGACCTTAAAGCTCATCTTGTTCCACCCCTGCCATGGGCAGGGACACCTTCACTTGGCAGTTCCAGTTTGCAGAGGTGGACAACCTCGAGGAGAACATCCCTGTTCTGGTGCCCCAGGGCAGGGGAGCAGCAGGTCGGGTGGAACTGGGTGGGCAGGAGCAAGGCAGGGGGAGACACCCCCAGTCTGGGATTCTGGGATTCTGGGATCCTGGGATTCTGGGGTCGTGGTGGCAGGATCGTTCCTAAATCCTGCGGCTGGGGGCTGGGCCTGAGGTGGTTGATGCAGGAGGCAGGCTGTGCTCCATGCCTTTGCAGCCAGGCAGGTGCACAGAGCCGCAGGGGCAGTCACCGGGGAGTGTGACAGGGACAGGGAATGCGCAGGCTGCTGCCAGCAGGCAGGAAATAAATCCTGCTCTGTGCTCAGCCAGGAGCAGCCCGGGCCCTGCGAGGCCCCTGCAGGCAGTGCCAGGGGATGGCTGTGCCGCAGCACATCCACCTGCTGCTGCGCTGCCTGTCCCCCTGTCCCCCTGCTCCCCGGCCACCCTGTCCCCTTTTCACCGTGTCTCCCTCTCCC
>VXBC01000228.1:28109-38109 GCA_013399945.1 Ploceus nigricollis
ACCCCCAGAGCCACAGAACCCCAGAGCCACAGAGCCACAGAACCAGAGCCACAGAACCACAGAGCCACAGAGCCAGAGAACCACAGAGAGAGAGAGAACCATAGAGAAACAGAACCAGAGAACTAGAGAGACACAGAGCCGCAGAGCCACAGAGAGACAGAACCAGAGAGAGACAGAACCACAGAGCCACAGAGCCACAGAACCAGAGAACCACAGAGAGAGAGAACCACAGAGCCACAGAACCACAGAGGGACAAAACCAGAGAATCACAGCGCCACAGAACCACAGAGCCACAGAGAGACAGAGAGACAGAACGAGAGAACCAGACAGACACAGAGCCACGGAGCCACAGAATCAGAGAGCCAGAGAGACACAGAACCACAGAGAGACAGAGAGAGAGAACCACAGAACCACAGAACCACAGAGCCACAGAACCAGAGAACCACAGAACCATGGAGCCACGGAGCCATGGAGGGACAGAACTACAGAGCCACAGAACCACAGAGCTACAGAACCACAGAGACACAGAATTCCAGGATTCCTGAAGTTGGAAAAGCCCTCCCAGCCCATCCAGTCCCAGCTGTGCCCAATGCCCACTGTGTCCCCAGCCCAGAGCCCTGAGTGTCACCTCCAGGAATTCCTGGGACACCTCCAGGGATGGGCACTCCAACCCTCCCTGGGCAGCCCCTGCCAAGGCCTGAGCACCCTTTCCATGGGGAAATTCTTCCTGTTCCATGTCCCATTGGTACTGCAAAGGACAAGCATGGTGAGGTCTGGCCAGAGCAGCTCTGCCTCCTGCAGTTCTGGTCTCCTCCTCACCAGGGCTGCTGGAGAATTTTCCTGTTTGTGGGGCAATCAGCCCAGTTATTTCCTTACCCGAGCCCATTTCCTTTCAACTGAGCCTAAAGTCTGGAGCTTTTCCACGCCTGGCTTCCCAGAGCAGCATGCCAGAGTGCCCCCCCAGCATCACTCAGCATTTCATAGGGAGAGGCAAACTGGTGTTGTGATTAATATGTAAAACTCCTAATTAATGGTGGGTCTCAGAGCAGCATGCATAAGTAATTCCTTTGTATTTGATAACAGGGTGTATTGGAGGGGCTCTACACCTCATTATTACCCACCAATTTCCTTAAAGGGTGGGCAGCCCCTTCCTGACACTCCCTGGTACAGCACTCAAGGGCATGGAAAAGCCTATTAATGGACGTGGAGAAATGGTTTGGGTGGTGATAATTCCTTACCAAGGAAATAGGAAGGGGAGTGACCAGGAAAGGGGAGTGACCAAGAGACTTTGACTCCAACATCCCCCTTGGTGTGGCTGGGCAAGAGCTCCTCTTGCCTCAGCTGAGACTTTGGTAACAGCCACGAGTACAGACAGAGGGGTCTGATGGAAAATCACCCATGACTGACTAACTGCAATTTTTATAGGCTGATCAGAGGTGGAGAGCTACAATGGCATCTCCTGGAGCACTGGATCTGCATTGTCTCACTGAGTGGCAAAACCACCCACATTCAGCACCCGACTCAAACAATGGAACTGAAAAAAAAAGAAATAAAAGAAGAAGGGTGGTGGCTGCAGGAATTGGTCCTGGGTAGCTCAGGTGGTCTGGGAGCCTCCTGGACCTCCCGAGTGAGGGCTTGGTGTGTAAAGCTGCTGCAGGAGAGGAGCTTTTCAGGAGGGATTCTGGGGAGCAAATGTTTGTGTACTGGGGAGGCCAGGCTGGCATGTGCCTCCTGGAAGTGACTGTGAAGAACATATGGTTCCATTTGATGCAAGAGACTTTGTGGGTTATAATTGAGTAGATAATTGGGGAAGGGTGAAGATTATGAGAGGGTGGCACTCAGTAATTATTCAAAGCTGCTTTAAAAGACTGACAAAATATTCCTTGACAAAGGCCTGGGAGGAGCCAGAACTTCAGCTCCAGCATTTCCTGCTTCTCCAGAAGTCATGTTTGAGCATGTATGAGAAATGAGGGCTGTGGTGGTGGACCCTGCTGGGCACTGGGGTGCTGGGCTGGCAGGGATGGTGATGCCCTGGCGATGGTACCTGTGCCCAGCCCAATGTCCTCATCTGGAGCAGGGACCTGCTGGAGTGGCTTGGCGTGGAAATTTCCATGGGAATGTCCAAAACCATGGATAAAACTGTTGAACTGACAGAGGAGAGATTCAGATGAGATTTTGAGAAGGAATTCCTGGCTGTGAGGGTGGTGGTTCTCCAGAGAAGCTGTGGCTGCCCCTAGATCCCTGGAGGTGTCCAAGTGGGTTGGATGGGGCTTGGAGCAGCCTGGAGGTTTTCCTGGCAGGGGGTGGGATGAGATGGGCTTTAAGGTCCCTCCCAACCCAACCCATTGCATGGTTCAGTGGCTCTGTGACTCAGTGTGAGCCCCAAGGTGCTGCTCACACACCTCGGGAGGGGCTGCTCTGCACCCACATTGGCTTCTGTGACTCTGAAGAGTGAACATTGATTTCAATTATTTCAAATTCTGGCCTGTCAAAATATATGTGAATAAACAAATCTGAGCGGGCAAACAGCACTCTCACATCCCAAATATTTCTTCTCTTCAGCATGCCTCTCCAGAAAAGCCCGGACGTGTATCTCAAATAATTAGATTTTGTTCAGTAATCAAACTCAATCAGACGGATTCTCTGTGAACTACTTTTATACCCACAATGAGGAATGTGCGTCGTTCCCTGCGCGTTTGCATATTTTTCCATAAACCTAAAACCAATCAATTTTGAAGAGTTATGATAATATAAAGAATCTGAGGCAATTACATGTCTTTTAAACAGGGATTCAAAATGCATTCCACTGGCAGGGTTCATGGAGTAAAGCAGTCAAAACTTCTTTAACCCTTTTGGTGGCACCCGGGCGAGGTGCTGTGGTGGAGCTGTGCCGGGGCTGTGCCCGGGGCTGTTCATTCCTCCTGGCCATTCGTTCCCGTCCCAGCCCTGGGCTGCTGCTGTCACTGCCCTTCTGTGGCTCCAGCCCTGCCAGGGTACCCACCCCAGGGGCCGATAGGCAAATTAGCAGCACCATATTTTCCTCCAAATATCACATCCGCCGCCATATGGGCTGGAACGCAGACTTCTCGGGGATTTCATTTTCATAAACAGGGAAGAATTATGCAAAGTGCTATAGGTAGGGCTTGGAAATGTTTTTTTAAAACAGCCATTTGGTGGAAATGACTTTTTAATGATTTTTCTCTGTGGTTCTGCCTGGCTACGGAAGCCTTTTCCATGTTTATTAAGTGGCTGAGACTTTGCCGTTTGTGCTGTTAACGCTCTGATCTGGGGCAGGCAGGGCATCTCTGGGGTTCGGATGGGCACCCCGAGCTGCACATCCCATCTCACAGGCTTCCCTTTGGAGGGGAGCTGTCCTCAAAACCCTGACTTTGCATAAAAAGGGGATTTTTTTCGGTGTATTTGTGGCCATGCTGCACCCCCAGGGACCAGGCACACGTGCAGAGCTCGTGCCCAAGGGATGGGGCAGCTCCTGAGGTGAACACCAGCATTTATAAGGACACTACTCCCAGGTCAGTGGCAGCAATCAAAGCCCAGCTGTCACCTCCCTGTCACCCGCAGCTGAAAGGACGACATACATGCAAGGAACAGCATCATTCAGGGAAAAGCAGGTGGAGGAAGAAGATATCTCCAGCGTGGCTGACAGGGAGGAAAGCGTGTTTGCTCAGAGTATATTGGAGGCCCAGCTGTGGGGGAGGTCACGCCTGTGGAAATATTACCGCTGTAATATCGGCGGGGTCGCGGCTGCGCGCGGCCCTGGGCTCCGCGCGCTCGGCACGGCGGGAGCAGCACACCGGGGCTCCCCTGCCTCCCTGCCACCCCAGACCCCAAACATGCTCCCCTCCTCGTGCCTCTGTCTCCACTCTCCAACCTCCCCGCACTGGGGGACCCATAGTCCACCCCAGACCTTCGTGCACATCCTTGTGCACCCCTTGTCTTCTCCAGACCCTCTGAGCCCCTTGTCTTCTCCAGACCCTTGTGCACCCCTTGTCTTCTCCAGACTCTTGTGAGCTCCTTGTCTTCTCCAGACCCTTGTGCTCCCCTTGTCTTCTCCAGACCCTTGTGGACCTTGTTCCTCTCCAAACCTTTGTGGATCCCTGGTTCTCTCCAGACTCTTATGGACCTCTGGTCCCCTCCAAACCTGTGTGGACCTTCTCGTGGACCCCCAGTCCTCTCCAGACCCTCGTGTACCTCTAGTCCCCTCCAGACCCACTCCTCAGGGGATCATCTGCACGTTCAGGATCTGGAGAACATAGGAAATCCTGGGGCTGGGGGCAGGAGGGGGTGACAGCAGCCAGCAAAGGGGTTCCAGACTGTGTCACTGCTGATAAAGATGGCACTGGCAAAAACGTGGCAGAGCAAGCCAGAGAGCAGAGGCCAGCCTCTCCGGGCTGCAGGGATGCTGCGGAGCAGAGGAGGAACAGGAATTAGCTGTGGTTTACCAGCACCTGCTCCTCAGGTACGAGCCGTGCTGCTGGCCCCGTGGGAAGGGCAGGGGGCCAGGGAAGAGGGAGGATCTGCAAAAAGCAGCTGCTGTCGTTTGGGAGACCCAGGGGCAGCAGCAACACCCCCTGCAGACCCTCAGTTCATGTAAATTCATATTTATTGGCCTTGTCGTTCTTCTGAAAGGGGCAGAAATTCATTCTGCGTCCCTGTCATTTGTTTCCTACCCGAATATCTTTCACCAGCATTGCCAGTGTCCTCTCCCCATGCGAATGAGTAATGGGGGAAAGTAACTTTGGAAATGACATTGCAATGTAATCATCCATATTGTGTATTGTGGTTAAAATTGATTAAAATAATATTGAAACTCCCCCAAGGGATTATGCAATTATAAGTCAAGTCCCAAATGGAAAAGGTTTTTGAGAACTTGGCAGATGTCTTAATGAAAATGAAGCATTATAGTAATATATTAGTGCTATTTGTATATTATTGACAGCAGGATCACTAAACTGTATAAATTACTGTCCACAAGAATGGCTGAATTGTTTTTCTTTCAGGAAATTTTTAATAAAATATAATTTCAGAAAAATAATTGTTTAATTTTGGCCTTACCTTTGATCTGCACGTTGATGGATCAATTATTAAACCGAGTTTTAGCCACTCATTCGCTTTGGAAGTTGACACTTTAAATATTTGATTTTGCACCCATTTTGTTTTATTACAGAATAAATTGTGGTGAATGCCAGAGACTATTACCTGCAGCCTTGTGATAAAAGGTGGTCGGGGGCTCCCAAGTTTAGTTTGCTCCCTCCTGGAGCAGAAGTGGGGATGGAAGCAGGGCAGGTTCCCCCGAGGAATGTGGGAGCCCCTGGAGCCGCCCCCTCAGGGCTGGGGCTTTGCTGGGGGCTCCCCTCTGCCCTGCAGAAACACACACAGCGAATTCCCATCGGGACATTTACTCCCTTACAGGAATTTCTGTTCCAGTGGTTAGGAAATAAACTGCCTGCCTGCAAGTACATAATATTTTAGTCTCTAATTTTAAAAATATGCTGTATTTTAATATCTTTTTTTTAAAACAGATACCACTTTTTATGAAGCACTACATGAGTTGCTGATGGATAAATCACCCAAGCATGGTTAAAGAGACCCTAATCTCCAGATGGTACCAGATCCATTTAATTGTATCCTCTGACCTCATCTCACCTGAGCCTGCATTAAAATCATAATACAGTTCAAGTGTAAAAATGATATAGTGTTTATTCGTCCTGTTTATAGGGGGGCAAACACACAGTTAAATTCAGATGTCGAAAATTAGTGTAGTCATTTGAAAAGGTTGAGTTAGATCAAACTGACTCTTAGCATTTTATTTGCCCCTTTTTTATTCCAATGGCTCTGTTGCTGCAGTTCAGCATCTCTGAATGAAGGGGGGTGCTGAGGGAGAGGTGGGGTGGGTTTTGGGGCACGACAGAGGCAGGCCCAGCCCTGGGGAGAGGGCTGAAGCACTTGGTCTCATCTTTAATTTTCACCATGTGTGATGAGGACAGGCCACATGCATCACAAAGGCACTGCAAATATTTTAATACTTGAGTGCCCAAACCATCTCTTCCCTCCGTGGTCCCACCCCTGCTACCCCAGCAGATGGGGATGCTCCTTCCCTCCTGCCAGGGTGACCTGCACACCCACAGAGAGATGCTTCTCCCTCCTGGATCAGTGTTTGGTATGAGCCTGCTTTCACAGGACCATGGATCATAGGACATGGAACGGGTTGGGTTGGAAAGGACTTCCAAGCTCATCTCCTTCCCCCCCCTGCCATGGGCATGGAGCCCTTCCACCAGCCCAGGCTGCTCCAAGCCCCGTCCAGCCTGGCCTTGGACACCTCCAGTTCCACTTCCCTTCTACTCTTGGCATCCTCCCATGGGTGCAGAGCCCACCAGAACTCTCCTCCCCAGGGTGATCACCTGCACCGACACCCTGCACCTCAACCCCTGGCTGCTGCCCTCTGAAGGAGGTATTTTTGTGGCCAGAGGTCAGACTCTGTGAACTCGTGATTGTGGGAGTAATTAATAATCCAGAGTGAAATGCATGCCTGAAATTCCATGTGAAATCCATGTTGGCCTGGGTGTTGACATGGCACCATCTCTCCATCATGTAAGAGCAAAATGTTTCTCCATGGTGGGGGAAAGCCCAGGGGGGATGGACAGAAGGGAGGGAGGGGAGGAACACAGACAAATAACCGAAATTATGAATGCATTGGCAGAGCCAGGTTAGCAGTTTTACTGCAGATATACTGGATTATGGAGAGAATTGAATAATTTATCCAGCAATTTTCACATAAGCAATATTATTAAAAATGAAGACATGAAAAAAGAGGTTAGTTATAGTGGAGAATATATATAGGCCATGAATAAATGTATTAGGCAGTAAGAGTAGTGAATGTTTTAGTAGGTTTAGACTAGATTAAAAAAACTTGTATTTGATTTCAACTAAGTCCTAAAATATCTGCTGAGAAAAAAGCCCAGCTTAGGGTGGGCAGAGGCAGAAAGAAGGGCTCCGTGCTAGGTGTGTGTGAGCCGGGAGCAGTGCTGGGAGGAGAGGGAGATCCTGTGAGCTGCCCCACGGCCCGGGGACACCGCACGGCCCGGGCACTGCGGGGCGGCTGAGAACTGCCCGGGATCCCTGCTGGTCCTCGGCTTCCCGGGATCGCTGCCGGTCCTTGGCACGGGGCTGGAGCGGGATGGCAGCGGGACGGGGCAGCCCTGCCTGGCCGCCAGGTTTGAGCGCTGGCCGCTGCCTCCCACATCCCAGCTTTGGGAATCCCGGGAGCTGCCACTGCCCGGAGGGCAGGGGATGTGCTCACGGCAGCACCTCCGCTTTGTGAGGAAACCGCTCCTGTTGGTGCGCACAGCGAACCCCGCTCTGCGCCCGCACTGGCAGCCAGGAGGAGCCGGCGGCCGTGCCAGCAGATCGGTGGCGGTGCCAGCAGGACGGTGGCAGTGCTAACAGGACAGTGGCGGTGCCAGCAGGACGGTGGCAGTGCTAACAGGACAGTGGCAATGCTAACAGGACGGTGGCAGTGCCAGCAGGACGGTGGCAGTGCCAGCAGGACGGTGGCGGTGCTAACAGGACGGTGGCGGTGCCAGCAGGACGGTGGCGGTGCCAGCAGGACGGTGGCAGTGCCAGCAGGACGGTGGCAGTGCCAGCAGGACGGTGGCGGTGCTAACAGGACGGTGGCGGTGCCAGCAGGACGGTGGCGGTGCCAGCAGGACGGTGGCGGTGCCAGCAGGACAGTGGCAGTGCTAACAGGACGGTGGCGGTGCTAACAGGACGGTGGCGGTGCCAGCAGGACGGTGGCAGTGCCAGCAGGACGGTGGCAGTGCCAGCAGGACGGTGGCGGTGCTAACAGGACGGTGGCGGTGCCAGCAGGACGGTGGCGGTGCCAGCAGGACGGTGGCGGTGCCAGCAGGACAGTGGCAGTGCTAACAGGACGGTGGCGGTGCTAACAGGACGGTGGCGGTGCCAGCAGGACGGTGGCAGTGCCAGCAGGACGGTGGCAGTGCCAGCAGGACGGTGGCGGTGCTAACAGGACGGTGGCGGTGCCAGCAGGACGGTGGCGGTGCCAGCAGGACGGTGGCGGTGCCAGCAGGACAGTGGCAGTGCTAACAGGACGGTGGCAGTGCTAACAGGACGGTGGCGGTGCCAGCAGGACGGTGGCACGCCGGGGAGCGGGGGCGGCGCTGGCAGCCAGGTTATGGAAACGGCAGCGCGGTCCCCGCGCAGCCCCGGTGTGACTGTGTGTCCGTGTGTCCGTGTGTCCGTGTGTCCGTGTGTCTGTGTGTCCGTGTGTCTGTGTGTCTGTGTGTCTGTGCTCGCCGCTGGCTCCCTTATCTCGGTCCGTACGGTTATCTTATCTCGCCTCCCGCGCGGCCTGGCAGCCACGCCGAATGCTGATGAGCCGCTAGCCGGTGGCGCCCAGGCTTTTCCAGGCGGTGGCTTTGGGAACGAGGGGTTAGTCTGGCTAATGAGCCCGGAGGATGCTTCCCCCGGGCACGAAGCTCGGGGTATCACAACAGCCTCGGCTCTGCTGCGGCTGCCGTGCCGGGCACCGCGGGGCCGGCCCGCTTCGGCTGCCCGGGCTGGGCCCGGCTGGGCAGCTGGCTCCTCCAGAGTCACCGAGCTACTCACAGAGCACGGACAGAGAGAAGGACATCTCCGGGATCTTCGTGGTCCAAAGATTAGAACTGTTTTTTAAAAGAAGGCACAGTATAGAGTTATTTGTTATGTGTATCTCCATATCCATCTCTGTATNTATCTATATCTATATCTATATCGATATCTATGTCTATGTCTATGTCTATATCTATATCTATATCTATATCTATATCTATATCTAATCTATATCTATATCTATATCTATATCATCTATCTATCTACGTATCTATGTTAAATATATAATGCATATATGTATAGACACAAAACATATATTTACATACACATTTATTTATTTATTTATTCAGTTATTTATACTTTGTGTATATGGTCCAGTGGAAGGTGTTCCAGGGGTCTGGAACAAGATGAACTTTAAGGTTCCTCCCAAGCCAAACCATGCCATTATTCTGTGATTCTGTATATGTGTATGGGAGGGGGCAGTGTGGGGAGGACTCCCCTGCCCAAGTCCACCCATGGACCATTTCTGGAAGCCAAGAGCCATGGCAGGATGTTTAAATCACAGCTCTGTCAACGTGGCTGGGACAGGCATCCGAGTCGGGTCCAGAGAGAGGTTTGTCATAAATACAACTGAAATAAATTTTAAATATAGGTATATATGTATGTGTGTGTACACAAAGCCAGCCTCCCTTTTTTTCTTCTTTCTTTGTAGGAGAACAAACCTCAAAGCACTTTCAGTCAGTTGTGACTCAGGAGAACGGCCAGGAGAAAGCTGAGAGCACAGTCCTGAATCTGAATGCTTGCTCTCTTTGGGTGGTTTGTTGGGTTTTCATAAAACAGCTTACACTGCCCTGATGCTCCTAAAATAANACACAGAAGAGGATCCCTGTGTTTCCCTTGGGAATGCTGGTTCCTCACCCCGACACAGAGCTGAGGTTTCCCCTTTCAGCTCCAGGTTTATTTTTTAAACACTGAAATTTGGGATGGCGGAACCAGATCCATGAGGGTTCTGGTCCCACGGTGCAGGCAGGAGCCACATGTGCCCCCTGGTATTCACAGAACAGATCCTCATTGGAGCAAAATCAAATCCATCCGCCCTTGCCGAGCCTCGCGGGGCCGGATGGGCCTGGAGGTGGGAAGGAGCGTGCTGGTGGCCGTGAGGAGCGTGTGGGGTCACCAGAGACACCAGGAACAGGTGGGGCCAGGGCAAGATGGGCATGTGGGGTCACCAGAGACACCAGGAACTGGTGGGGCCAGGGTGAGTATGGGTGTGTGGGGTCACCAGAGACACGGGGAGCATCCTGCTGGAGGGGCCAGGGTGAGATGGCCCCAGTGCCAGCAGCAGCCAGAAGTGCTGCGGGTCCTGCCAAGCAGG
>VXBC01000228.1:43109-45112 GCA_013399945.1 Ploceus nigricollis
GGATGCAGCAATGCAGGAGGAACTCTGTGCCATGGCCTGGTGAGGATGCAGGGATGCAGGAGGAGCTCTGTGCCTGGTGAGGATGCAGGGATGCAGGAGGAGCTCTGTGCCTGGTGAGGATGCAGGGATGCAGGAGGAGCTCTGTGCCATGGCCTGGGGAGGATGCAGGGATGCAGGAGGAGCTCTGTGCCTGGTGAGGATGCAGGGATGCAGGAGGAGCTCTGTGCCATGGTGAGGATGCAGGGATGCACAGGGAGCTGCCCAGCACATCCCAGGGATGAGGTGGGCAGACCCTCTGCCGTTGGCACACGGACCCAGCCCCTTCCCAGCCCAATACTGGCCAGCAGTGGCTGTTATTAAACATACAATATCCCCGCATGCAGTGACGGAAGAAATGATATAAAATTTCACATAGCCACCCTGGTGTATAAACAGGCTAAATCCCTACACATTTTCTGCCCTCAGCAGTCTAAAGGTTAAAGCCTGTCAGCTGGATTTCACAGATTCCAGGAAGGAATGGAGAAGTCACGCCAACTCCTCATTGTACACCAGTGATCAAACATCTCCTCATTACACTTCAATATTGTTGCCTCTAAAGGTCACCATTGCTGAACATAATCACACAAAATCAAAACTGCAAACTTTATATATCATGGAGGTAGTAAATAGCTCGGAGGTTTATTTTCTGGTGCCTGAACAACATTCTGAGCCCATTTATAAATTCCTGGGTGCTGTGGCATGAACCGAGCGCATTTGCAGGGGCTAACAAAAGCTTCAATTAAATCAATTTCCTGTGAAAAATATTAAAAATAATTTATTAGGTCAGTACCAACTGGTCTAATCAAGCAGTTGTTCCTCAGCAACTAGAATTTGCATAATTAAAAAAGAATTTTGATTATTTAGAGAAACAGCAGATTTTTAAGACCATGATTTCTACGTCAGATTCCTTGAAACACTTAATCCTTGATGCAGAGAGGATCCTGAAATTTATTGAGATGTTTCTAAGATGTGCAATAAATCCTGGATCACTCCATTATTTTCCTATTCACTGGTTTTCCTGAGCATTCATTTAGCTCAGCAGAGCCTCAGCCACAGGCTCCCTGGGAAACCACGTCTGCTCTTTTCACCTCAGTGGAAACACAAAAATTCAGACCTGGGATGGATGGACACTTCTCCAAACTCAAGCCAAGACAGAAAAACTGATCCTGAAAAGAGAGACTGGCAGGTGCAGTGAGCAGTTTTGCAGGAGGATGGATTAATGGATGAAAAGGAAAACTTCCACCAGCCAAAATTATTTGCCAACTACTTGCCAAATTCAGCTGAGGGCAAATATGAGAAAGGAGAAAACATAAAGCAGAAGGATTTCAGCTATTCCATGGATGGGATGTTCAGCCAACCCCAAAGAGAGATGTTTGCAGTTGAAGAAAAAACATCCAGTGAAAGCCCTGCCCGCTGGTTTCTCCATCCCCAGGCCTTCCCAGCTGGGGCTGCACAAGTATTGAAGAAGGGCAAAAGTCAAACCTGACTTGGCTGCTCAACTTCTGCCTTTACAAAGTCAGAGCTCAAAGGAGATGAAAGGTCCATTAATAAGATTATTGCCATTCATTTAGATATCTAAATCTGTGCCAGCAGGTTTAGCTATCAGATACCAGAATTCTTGTGACACAAGTGCCACAGGGATACTGCAATCCCCAGTGATGTCCCACATTTTGCCTCTGCAGCCCGCCTGCTCTGCCAGCCAGGCCCAGCCCCACTGCTGCCTGCACCACGGCTTTGGTGTCCCAGCTGTGCCCCTTCAGCATCCTCCAGCCACTGAGACCCCAGCTGAGCAGCTGTGCATTTGGGAGAGCACAGACAGGAGTGTGTCCTTGTGGGATGTAAACCAGCCCTGGCTCCCTGCAGGCCGGGATGTGGGGGCCAGCAGTGTCCTGTCCATCCCAGCAGTGTCCCTGGCCATCCCAGCAGTGTGCCTGTCCCTGGCCATCCCAGCAGTGTCCCTGTCC
>VXBC01000228.1:69818-83678 GCA_013399945.1 Ploceus nigricollis
TGATCCCCAAACTGCAAACCCCACACACCTGATCCCCAAACTGCAAACCCCAGCTGCGGCCCCAGAGCCTCGCCCCAGGCTCTCTCACACCCCCCATGAGTACCAGAGACTGCTCTGGACAGGCCTGGTGGCAGGAGCAGGGCAAGTACCAAACATGATCCACTTGGAAGCAGTGCAGACAACCGTCATCACTGGGGGCTTCTCCACATTTCAGAATGTGGGAAAACCCAGCAGGTGCACAGGCTTTCTTTGGTTTTTTGTACTATCTGAAGGATGCAGCTCACAGAAGATTCAGGATTTTTTTCCATTTAGGAAGACATTGTTCCCAATGAGGGTGGGCAGGCCCTGGCACAGGGTGCCCAGAGAAGCTGTGGCTGCCCCATGATCCCTGGCAGTGCCCCAGGCCAGGCTGGAACAACCTGATCTAGTGGAAGGTGTCCCTGGCCCTGGCTTGAAGATGAGCTTTAGGGTCCCTCCCAACCCACATCATGCAGGGATTTCATGATTCCTGATCCATCACTGATCCTAGACCTGCTCTTTTCCACCCACACGCCTTTCTCTGGAGAGACACTGTACTTGACTCCCACAATTCTTTCAAATCCAAATTCCTTTATAGACTTTTAAAACTAATTTGCCTTTAAGTCCTGGAAGCTGGACTCCTCTCTCTCCCACTGAAAGCACACTAGTGCTAAGATTTTAGTTAATTCTTTTTTATCCCATGGATAAAGCCAGCATTAGAGCTGAAATTACCTGCAGCCAGCTCTGCAGAGAGCACTGGGGAAGCAATTGGCACTTGCTAAATGCAATTTCTTACTTCCATTGACTGCAGGAATCCCTCAGATTCCTTCCCCCCATAGGAAAAGCTGCTCATCACCCTTGCAGCTGGACCTGTGCAAATGTGGTGTGGCCTTTTCCCTGGCCTCCCTCCCAGCTGCAGAGCCACAGGGAGGAGGCCAGGCCTGTGCACAGACAGGGATCTGCCAGCAGCAGAGGCACTGCCTCTTGCCCAGTCACCCTCCTGGGCCACCAGCCTGCAGAGCCTGGGGCAATGTGCTTTAGAGGAATGGGATGGGCTCTAAGGTCCCTTCCCACCCAAACCACCCTGGCATTCCATGACTCCTCCTGGCTGAACACGGGGCGGCTGCCTTTACATCCCAGCAGCAGTTCCAAGGCTCCCTGTCCCTCCTGGAGCATCACTGCCAGCAGCTGGCCCTGTAGGAGCCCAGCCCTGCCCCAGGCAGCTCCTGTGCCCTGGGCTGTGTGCCAGCTGTGCTGCCTGCCTCGGGCAGCCCTGCTTGCCCCATCACTCCACGGGCACTGAGCACCAGTACCACTCTCTGCCACCCTCTGAGGCCCCTCAGCACCGTGCAGGTGGCCGAGGCCAGCCCTGCTCTGCTCCCAGCTGCAAGCCAGCAGCCCCCAGGCACAACCTGCTCTATTTTCCAACACAAACCTCCACAAATATTTGCCCAGGGCTTGCACAAGTTCTGCGCTGAAACGCAATTACTTGCAAGTTTTCAGAAAGCAAACACTCAAGTATTGGGCACTGACTTAACAGATCCATTAAAAAAATTAAACAAACATTTAATGTATTTTGCTCCTTCCATGGCAACCCCAGCTCATTTCAGTGGCACCTTCCTGCTTAGCACTGAGTGCTTCCCTGGAGCACTGCAAGGCACAGGAGAGGGCTCAGCCCTGCAGTGCCATTGATGTCTCAGGTTTTGGCTTTTGTATTTTTCAGACTCTGTGCTGCTTTAGTGTGCAGCTCTGAGCTTCACATCAAGTGTTGCTGAGCTCTCTGCACAGAGCAGGGAGACAAAACAATTCCTTCTCCAGCTGGGCACCAAGGACAAATGATCCAAATCTCAGGCCCAGGAGCACAAACAACGTGGGCTGGAGAGAGAAAAACAAGCAGGGTGGGACTTGATCAGCTGAAGCTGGAACTGGACAATGAACTGCAAGATGCAAATGGAGCAGAACTGATCACAGTGAGAGCCCCCGTGAGCGGCCGTGCATTTTGGGACCATTTTGGTTCACCTTGGGTGCAGCCCTGGCTGGGCTCTCATGCTGCCCAAGGTGGATCCATTGAGGAAATCCTTTTAATAAATCTCTGCTTTATTCTTTAGCTCTGTCCAGCCTCTGTTCTAGCTCAGCCTTCTCAAGGCATCCCCATCACTGCTGCTCACACCCAGGCTGCTCTGGGAGATGTGCAGGAGCCACAGAGTGATACGGGTTTGCACAAACAGCCCTGAAATACTCCTAAGCACTGCCTGGCCCTTGCATTCTATGGGATGATGTAGGGCTGGCAATCCCTGGTGAGACTGGTCAGCATAGCAAAAACACCCCAGAACGCCCCCAAACCCCACAGAACAACAAGTACTGGTTGTTTCAGCTCCCCAGCCCATGTACCCAACCTAACCAAACTCCAGCTAGCTCAGCCCAGCAGAGAGGGCTGGGCTGCCCCAGTGAAAGGCTTCCAGTGCAGGTACCAGGGAGTCCCTTTCCAGCAGCCAGACCCAAGATGGGCTGTTCTCTCCCATTTGAACAGACCAGCATCAACTCCCAAAGCCATTGGTTCTCCTTCCCCCCTGGCTTGTTTGGTTTGGTTTTTCCCCTTCCCCCAAGTTCCCTGCAGCTCCTCAGCTCAATTGCTGCATTTTAGGCAAATAAATACTCCTTTTTGCTAATGCTGGACACAACCTGTGAAAATTTTCTGCATTTAGATTCAACAATGCTGCTCTTATCCCCAGCTCATCTCCAGAGAGACAATTACCATTTCCTTTGCCTTGATCTTGTTTGTTTAACTTGACACAGTGAAGAAAGGGCTGACATTGACCAAAATCCCCAGCATTAATTTCTCTCCTGTTTGGCATTCATCATTGCCACCGGGCAGGGGAGACACGGCAGGCTCTGAAATACCACCCCAAAAAAGACTCCTCAAACACCAACCCAGATAACAAACTGCATATGCAAAAGGAACACCCTTGGGTTTGCTTGAAAGCCCCCCAAAAAGCAGATGCATGTCATTTTTTTCAGAGAAACTGGGGCAATTTAGCCAATCCAAGAATTAAAATAGGTTATAGGGCCTGCATGGGCTCTAACTACAAGATCATTCTTTATAATATTCAGTTCATTACTTAGTAATTTAGTTTATCATTATTATAGTTATATTACTATTTATCATTATAAATAGTTGGTTATATTTATATTTAGTTTATTATTCAGTTTCTTAGTTTACTCATTTTTATAGCAACCCTTAACAGCTGCAGATAATGTCAGTGTGCACACCTGTGCCATGCACCTTCCAATGGACACCTGTATAATCTTAAATATATTTAAACAGCATTTCTGGGCTTAAAATGCCAAATTCAGGTCTGGACTGGGGCATACTTTGTAAATTGGATCCATTCTTTGAGTCTGACTGGGAAAAAAACCCCATAATTTCCAAGCTGCTCGAGGATGCTCTGTGTGCCCCTGGTAGCACCACCACAGGAACACTCCCCTGGTCTCCAACCCAGCCCTAAGCAAGGGGAAAGGTTCCCTAGCTGTGTCTTTGCTGTTTAAAAACCAGCCTTTCCTGGAAGCCAAGGAGGCACGTACCTGCAGGAACTCGTTGAGCTCCACCTGCCCGTTTTTGTTGAGATCCACCTCGTTGAGGATCTCGTGGAGGGTGTTCTCGTCTATCTGCACGCTGATGCTCTGCAGAACGAGCACAGGAGGAGGGGGCTCAGCAGCCTGGGCCTCACCCACTGACCCAGGCTGCTCCCAGAGGGAGTCAGGAGCACAGGGCAGCTCACCTGCAGCACACGCTGCACATCCAGGATGGTTATGAAGCCCTTCTTGTCCTTGTCAAACATGCGGAACCGCTTCTTGTACCTGCGAGGGACGGGCTGGCACGTCAGGGTGCCAGGGCTGCAGGGGACAGCAGCACGGGCAGCCCTCCTGACCCACTCACCTCTCAATATCTGAAGGCACCAGGCTGATCTCGGACCTGTCTGTCAACTGATCTGTTTTCACTTTGTAGCCCATTTCATAGTACAGGAATGTTTTAGCAGCTTCAAGCTGTTCCTACAATGAAAACACAAAACCTGAGTATCTGAGCAATAGCAAGTTCTTACACAAGTATTTATTTTTTATACTTTACTATTAGGTTTTTCCACTTAACCAGTACTTTTCTAAGGTCCCAAAATTAAGCAGATGGCAGCTGAGAAGTATCAAAAAGTTAAGCTTAGGCACTTTTTACCCTTGGAAAAAGGTATCCAGGCTAGTAGAGACTTCTAATTTCTGTGTAAATGCTTTCAGGAGCATCCACACCTTCAGTCACACACAGTCTGTCTGCCTCTTTCAGGAAGAATGGCCTTTTTAGGCCAGGCCTACAACTTGTCATTTCTCTCCCACTTGATAGCTTAGTGTGATGATTCACCCAGCTGTCCAAAATCAGAAAAAAAATCAGGGAGCTCAATACCAGGCAGGTTCTTTATGGTTACAGGAGCTTCCTTTGCTGAGACAGATCTGTTGAAAAGTGTCAGTAAAGCAAAATAACTGACAGGAATAAGACAGCAATGCCAAGCCTGCTTTCATTTCTAAGGCTGGGGAGCAACAGGATACAGATCTTCCCCTTCCCCTCCACCCCCTGGCCAATCCCAACCCATTTCACAGCCACTTGATAAATCTTTAGAATGAAATGCACCAAGTGACTCATTCTGCCCGGAATAAAACATCCCTCGTAGCTCTCTATTCAACCAACTGGGATCCTTAACACGGAAACTCCTCAAGCAAAACAAAGCAGCTCCAGCTGAAAAGGGCCCTTTGTACCTTCTTCTTCTGCTCACACCAGTTGAGCTCCTTGGCCATGATGTCCACGATGCGGGGCAGGGCCTCGTCGGCAGCCTGCACGTTGAGGAAGGCCAGGCGGGTGCGGCGGGAGATGATGTCCACGGCGGTGCGCGCGTACTCCTTGACCCCGTACACCACCTGCAGGGCAAGGGCACGGCAGGGTGGCACCCCAGAGAGCTCCCTTCCCCTTGGAACATTTTACAGAGCCCACCTGGGATCGAATGTTGGTACGTGAAGTAAAAAATAGGCGCTATATAAATATTTAATTGCGTGTAAATATATTAATATGTGCATATATCGATACACAAAGTGTGCTCCAGGTACAGGCACAGAAAATATCTTGGACTCCCCAAAGGAAAGGGCTCAAGGAGATGTTTCAGAGCCACCAACCTGCTCGTCCCAAGGACAGAATCACAG
Source organism: Ploceus nigricollis (assembly GCA_013399945.1). Classification (NCBI taxonomy): domain Eukaryota; kingdom Metazoa; phylum Chordata; class Aves; order Passeriformes; family Ploceidae; genus Ploceus; species Ploceus nigricollis. The sequence goes on from VXBC01000228.1 coordinate 75,072, forward strand.
AAGGTGACCTGGTTTTCCCACATACCTCAGCTTCAATGTAAGGAAATTCAGATACCAGACGTTTCCCAACAATAGGCCACCTCTTCCCTGTCACTTGGGCTATTTTGGCCACCTCAAAAGCCTTGTCCCCATAGGTGGAAGCCAGGTGCTGAGCCACCTGTGGAGATGAAAACAAATCCAGCATGCTTTGAAAGCACATGAAAGACTCATTTCCCTTGACCATTCCCTCATCCCCAATAACAAACAGGCTGCCAAGGGTGTTGGAGTGTGACAGTGTGGGAGAAAGCTCTGTGCTCTGGGAGGCTGGACCAGCAATGCCCCGCCGTGTCTGTGCCACCAGGCCTGACAGCCCAACCCTCCTGCCACACAGTGATCACGCTGCTGCACAGCTCGGGGGGCTCCAGGGACCACAGACCCCAGCAAGTCAGAGTGTTTTTAGCAGGAAACAGTCAAGATATGGAGGAAGAAAAAAGAGGAAGATGATGAACAATTACTAACTTTATTTCTGTTAGAACTATCTCTGCCCCAGCTCTGATCGGGCTCACCAGACCTTTGCCCAAGTTATGTTGCTGTTTGATTTAGGGGAAGACCAAACTCCTCCGAGGCAGGAAGCCAGGACTCACCTCACTTTCCAGTCCATAGTCCTGGACCAGTCTGATGTAGAGCGTGGGGCTCCAGTCGTGAGCCCCCTCCAGCTGCAGCCCCATGGTTCTGCAGGAGCCTGCCTGCAGGTTGTGCTCGCGCACGGCCGCGTCGATGGTGTCCCGTGCCATGGCACGGTAGGTTGTCCACTTCCCACCTGGGGGAACAGTGCTCACCTCATTATTTGGGGAAAGCAGCAGGAATACAAGCTGTTACACCCCACAGACATATCTATGTATTCCATATAGCGCATGACTGGTGCCAGGCTTGCTCCAAGCCAGTCCCGCTGCCACTGACAAAGCAGTTTGGTTATAGGAGCAGAAGAATTCCCACGGAACAAGATTTTTGCATGAAATGCCCTGGGGAAGCCCAGCAGAGTTTGAAGGAAGCCCCAGTACCTGCGATGGTGACGAGGCCGCTGTCGCTGATGGTCACGACGTGGTTCCGGGATAAGGACTGGGTGTCCTTGGAGTCGGGGTTGGTGACCAGGGGCCGGATGCCGCTCCAGGCTGCCAGCACATCTCCTCTTCTCACTGTGAAGAGCCACACTCAGGCATGGCCAGCCCGAGCCCAGGGGTGCCCAGTTCCCACTGGGCACTGCCAAGGGCTGCTCCACACCCTGCTTGGCCCTGAGCAACCCCCAGAGCCAAGGGATAAGCTGGGCTATGGAATCCCAGAACCAGTGATGCTGGAAAAGCCCTCCCAGGCCATCAAGTCCTACTGGTACCAATGCCCACCGTGTCTCCACCTCAGAGCACTGAGTGCCACATCCAGGTGTTCCCTGGACAGCTCCAGGGATGGGGACTCCAAATCTCCCTGGGCAGCTCCAGCCTGACCCCCCCTTTCCAAGAAAATTCTTCCCAATGAACCTGAATAGTCCTTACATTACATTTTGCAAACCAAAATAAAGTTTGTTACATGACTGTAACATTTCCTTTCAGATCTTCCAAGCTTTTCCTCTAGACTGAAGGTTATTATTCCTAGATTTCCTCTTGACAAGCCATCTTTATCCACAGCCTTCACCCTAAGTGCAGTTACCAATTTGCTTTATACTGAAGTCTTTGGAACATGTTTTTAATACAACTTTCAAATGACCGATAATTGAAAAATCACTAAAAGGGTGTAAAAAACATCCCCCAAAGAACACGGAATAGATTTCCGAAATCAATGCGCTCTGCCAGCGTGTTCAACCTGCCAAAATGAAGTGTTAATCACAGACACAAGGCCCTGTATTAGGTTTATAAACTAATGAAACTACAGAAAGCAGCACGCGTGACGCTGTAATTAAGCAGCTGGAAGGTGTCCAAGCCTGTGGAAGTTGATAACCCTGGCACTGGCTCTGGCAGCAGAGGCAGGGCTGTCGAGGGGTGATATGGGCAGTGCCGTTGTTATTTCAGCTCCAGCCATCTATAAACAGTAATTGCACAGGAAAACCAGCACAGGCCCAGCTGGGCTGAGCCAGGGGCACTGAACACTTCCCAATGTGCTGCTGGAAAATACGCAGGAAACCAGGGAATGGCCTGGCTTGGGACAGACCTTACAGCTCATCCCATCCCAGCCCTGCCATGGCAGGGCCCCCTTCCCCTGTCCCAGGCTGCTCCCAGCCCCAGTGTCCAGCCTGGCCTTGGGCACTGCCAGGGATCCAGGGGCAGCCACAGCTGCTCTGGGCAGCCTGTGCCAGGGCCTGCCCACCCTCCCAGCCAGGAATTCCTTCCCAGTATCCCATCTAATCTCTGTCCTATTCACATTCCCATCTCCCTCCCTGGTCTCCTGTGGTTCCAACACCAACTGCTGCTCCAGACATGAAACAGGAGCTTCCCTGGACACTTTCAGAACTTCATACAACATGCAGACATCAATTCTCCACTTCAGGAAACAAGGAATTGATCATTTCCTATCTCCAGACAGCAAGTTTTCCTAAACCTAAATATGTTACAATGTTCCTGCCTGAGTGCTTTTCAGACTTATTGTAATGCTGCAGCAGAAACGCAGCAGTACAAATGCTTTCACAGAACAACTTAAATAAACCAAACCTCACTCTGAAGGAAAGATGGCTGCCCAGGGCAGTGGTGGAGTCACCCTCCCTGGAGGTGCCCAAAACCCAAGTGGATGTGGCACCTGGGGGATGTGTTAGTGCGGATGATGGCAGTGGTGCTGGCTGGTGGTGGTCTGGATGGTCTGGAACCTGGAGCAGCAGCACTGCACAGCCTAGGCTGACACCTCAGCACACCGGTTTGGGACAGCCAGATCCCAAGAAGCACAGCTTCAGGCAGCAGCACGCTCTCCTCCAGGCTGGAATGCCCCCCAGCCCCTCCCAGGAAGGGTTCCCGGGGCTTACCTTCCACGTCGGCGCCCAGGTAGTTGCGCACTTCGCTCAGGATGAAGTTGATGTCCTCCTCTGTGGGGATGGGGTGGGAGGTGACGTCCGTGGGGCTGTCCGTGGTCCCTGCGATCGTCATCTTCTCCCAGGGCAGGAAGAAGATCACTCTGCCATCGCTGGTGGCCGGGTCCAGCAGCCCCATGTTGTCAGGGCTGAAAGAGAGGAGGGGCCTGGCTCAGACCAGAACAGGGGGTGGCACCTGGGGGCTGTCCCTGCACCCCCAGTGCCCAGGCAAGGACTGGGACACAACACCTGCTCTCAGGTAAAGGGGTTAATAAATCAACAAATAATGGATTTCACGTGTGGCCAAGGCATGGCTTTAAGCAGATGTCCCAGAAGTTTGGGGAAACAAGGCCCATGGATGTTTTTACGACATAAAATCACAGCGACGCCTCCAGTCTGCCTCCACAATAAAGGTGGAGCAGGAGGGGTGAGGGGTGGTGACTGAGAGGAAAAGGAGAACAAAGAAGAGAAATGAAGACATTTAAGGAATATCCTTGCAGTGACACTAAGCCTGAGTTTGTCACCACCTGCCACTTCAGCAGGAAGGAACACCCACAGACTCCCGAGGGATTTGGACCAAGGAACGTGCTCGGAGTGCTTCCAGCTCTGTGGCCCTGAATGGGGAACTGTGCTTTGAGGAAAAAAGGCAAAAGGGACACTTGGTGGATGCTGCTACTCAGGCATTTTTCATTACTTCTGCCAGTGCTACAACAGAATGATTCAGTACAAGGATGAAAAACCATAGTGCTTTGGATAGATTTTAATTCATGTATCAGGTTTTTCTGGTGTAATGTAAGAAAGATATCCACAGGCATAAATCCACTACCTCCTCATGGCTTATTAAAAAGCTCTGCTTGTATTTTAGAAAACAAAAAGCTTTTATAAACACTTCAAAGGAAACAGTTTTTATGTAGGAAAACATTGAACTGCCCCTTTTTTCGATCATTTTTACTTCAAGGACTGATGCTGACTTTCATTTAAGGTGCTGCAACTCCCTTTACAAACATGTGCAGTCAGGTCAGGGCTCTTCAGGCTGTGCTCCTGCTCCTGAGATACAGGGAGCACATGGAAGGAGGGCAGGTGATGCAGATTTAGGTGGCAGTTATGGACTTCAGTGGGGAATTATTCAATGGACTCAAATCCTAAGGCAGGCAAAGACCTGCCTGGGTGGGATTTACCTATTCAAGCTGAATATTGCATTTTTAGAAAGTCTGAAGTGATTACTGAAGGAAGTTGGCAATATCTGGCAAGGCTGGGAGAGAGGCTGAGAATTTCATAGCTAGCATGTATATTAGACCCATTTTAGCTGATATTTATAGACAGCTTAGGCATACGGTGGCAGAGGTACAATCTAATAGGGGAAGTCAACACAGGTTTGGGAAAGGTAAATCACCTCAGACAAATGATTACTTTTTAAAATGAAAAAGCTGTTGATTTAGAGACAGAGGAAATCAGAGGTTTAATATACAGTATCAGAATTCAGAAACTTTATAGACATTTTCTTCAAAGTATGAAATTTTTTTGATGTGATTTCATAAAAACTGTTAAAAACAAGGAAGAGAAACAAGCAAAGACTTCCAACTAAGTTTCCCCAGAGCACCTTTGAACTGAAGTGTTTTAGACTGCACAGCAAGTGCTGAGAAAGGTTGGAACAGTTTTTCATATGCCAATTATTTACTGAATCACTGATACCAGCTATCCTGGGAAGCTCTCTCTCCATGCCCTTTGCCATGCCTGTTCCAGCTTATTTAAATAACTAAAGAACCACCCAAACAAATGCAAAATAAGGTGGTTTGCATCAGAAAGAAGCATCTTAACACCCAAACACTGGCCTTCCTGAGGCCTCAGGAGTCATGCTGCTGCACACCAGGAATACCTCTGAAATAACATGGTTTTATGAGGCAGGAATTCCTACTGTTCCACCATGGATAGGAGCAGGAGGTAAGAGCCACGTAGCCATGGTGAGATTTCTCTTTCAAGATGGCTAAAATGTGCAAAATGAGGATTGGAAACTCCAACATGAAGCATGAAACAATGCCTTTACAGAGAAATGTAGAGGCAAAAGGTCTGGGAGATCCACGGAAGGTCTTGGATCCATGGAAGATCTCCAGCTGAAGAAGCATTTGACCAAAGCACCACAGAGTTAAAGAACGATAAAAAGTGACTTTCCATAGAGAAGAAGTGAGGTGCAACAGGCAAGTTTACCTGGAATGGGGAATGCAGAGCAGAGAGGAAAATTCCAGAAAGACAGAAACATCTGAAATTGGTCAGAAGGGAGAGGAAAAAGCCTTGGCTCCACAGACACATTCCAGGCAGGAAGCCCAATTAATGAGGGGGGGAATTCTGGGACTATTAATGAAGGACATCAATGAGTAAGAAACCCATGGGGAGTGAATGCATTAAGTTAACATTAGTTTTACAAAATCTTGACTATATTTATAACTAAAACCCTCTAGATGTTAAAAAAAAATAATTTGTGTGACTGTGGGCCAAAATCCTGTACCACATTCACAGGGCACACATGGACACAGTGAAATGCCAACCTTCCTGTGCTGAGCAGTGTTCCTTGGCACCACGAGAAGGAAGGCCTGATACAACCGAGATTAAATCCCACGAGTGTTTTCTATTTAGCAGACAGTTCCCTGCTTTCAGCTAGCCCACTCCAAGGAAATTCAGTGCAGTGTTATCTTATCAGCTGTGCTGTGGAGGCAGTGTGTGGGCAGATACTATTTTCCAAGGAAAGTAATGCCCACATGCTGACATACACCGGGGAACATGGAGAACAGGAATTCTCCACATTTCCAATTAAAATTATTGGGTTATTACAGAATAAATAAATCAGAGCTCTCAAGTGTATCCAGCCATCTTCTACTTTGAATTTACTGAATCCAGGGTCTAAAGCTTTCCATGTTTTTGTGTAGGACCATAAAGCTAATCACACACATCCTTCTCCTGGCATATGAGGAAACTGGGATTACAGCCCATTTCTCCACATTTTTAGTACTTTAAAGCAGCTATCAGGTCATTTTACCATTTTTCATGGAGAAAGATACAAAAATGAAAAAAAAAGAAAACCCCACCAGAAGAGAATGCAGGGGTGATTTTACACCAGGCCAAAAATGCCTCAATTTTACAGTGTGTGGTGGTGTCCCGTTGGGACAGCTCTGGCAGAAACACCCCCTGGTGCACTGGAAGGCTGAATTCCCATTCTGAGCGAGGCTGTGGAAGGCATTACTGCAAGGGCACTGTATCAACACAACTGGGCTAAGTCCATAAAGGGGAATTTCCATTAGGATGCTAATGACTTCAGGAACCAAAGGTAATATTTGAGCTCCGACTGACAAGGCTGGCTCGGGAGAAGGGGATTTGGCTTTGCACAGCAAACAGGGAGAGCAGCAGGAGACTGCAGGGAGCAGAGTGCCACGGGAACCTCTCCTGGAACATGGAGGGCACATCCTGTCCACCAAAACTCCCACGGGTGGCCGGTGGGCTTGGGGCCACAGCAAAGGTGGTTGTATTACTCTGAGCTACTTCTATTGCCTGTGACATAATTATTATTACTGATTACCCTGCCCATCCTCTCACTTATTCTGTGCTTCTGCACTCCTGTTTTCTCTGAGCAGAGCCACATCCCAGCGGAGTCACTGCACAGGGAGTTTCATACGTGAAGACAGGCAGTGGAACAAGATGATCTTGAAAGTCCCTTCCAACCCAGACCATGCTGTGATTCCATGATTTAACAGGACAAGAGATTCTGCACAAAGGTGCAATCTCTCTGGAAGGTTTTACACGCTCCTTGTTTCCCTGAGGGGGTGACCAAGCAGCAGCACACTCAGCTCAAAGGCATCACTGAAACAGGTGCTTTCACACCTGGGCATGTGCTGCCTAAACGTCTTCTGCTTCAGCAGGAATCCTGCCTTGGGGAGCTCTAACTAAAAACTACACGGCTTCAGTCTGTTCTGAATAGATGAAATTGTTCTCCTCAGCAGCACAGCGCCAGGATCCTCTTTAAAAAACACAAACAAACATCAGACTCACACGGCGCACTCCGAAGTGCCGCCGAGCCGGCGGGTGCCGCTCCCAGCTGATTCATTCAGCAGCAGCAGAGATCACAAATGGTGCCACACGGGCAGCAGGCTCCCCGTGCCTCACCTGTAATAACCAGGCATCACGATGTGCACGCCTGCACTGGGCTGACAGATGTTGGGCACCTCCTGATCATCCATTTTGCGGACTGAGTCTGTGAAAGGTCCCGTGGCATTGATAACACACTTGGCTCTGACATCGAACTCCTTCCCTGTGAAAGAAAGCAGCATCAATCACAGACACCATTTGTTTCCTGCTCACTGATGCTCTTTGTTATTCATCTCTCTATGAACTCAACCTACTGTAAAGTGTACCCTGTGTGTCTGAACACAACAGCTGGGATGGGTTCTAAAAATTAACTGAACACAACAGCTGGCATGGGTTCTAAAAATTAACTAAGTGTTCACCCAACACTAGATCTGAAAGAAAATGTTTTCGAGTGGAATTCCAGCTTATCTGTAAGGGCAGAAGAGAGGCAGGTGGGGTGGAAGTTGCTCAGCTGAAATCTGCCTCTCAAGAAGAAAGATTTCAGTCTCAGCCCGCAGACTCGGTAAATGGGATTACTACTGTACAGCACGGAGCCTTTTACAATGTCATCTTTGCCTGACAGAAGGGCTGGGATGCAAAGCTCAGTCTGGCCTGCCAAAACACTGGGGTTTGAGTGAGAAATGTGACAGAAGTGGAAGCTGAGTGACACTAATGGCACAGCCCAGAAAGATGGTTCCTGTGCTGGTTCAGGGCTGTTTGCAGACAGCAGTGGCCCTGCTCCTCCCTCCCCTGTTATCCCAGGGTGTCACTGTCCCCTGCAGTGGGACCCTGCACACCCCACTCACCTGTGAGCACATCCCTGCAGTGGGACCCTGCACACCCCACTCACCTGTGAGCACATGCCTGCAGTGGGACCCTGCACACCCCACAGACCCCACTCACCTGTGAGCACATCCTTGCAGTGCACCCCGCACACATCCCACACCCCATACAGACCCCACATCCCAGACTGACCCGTGAGCACGTCCCTGCAGCGCACCCCACAGACCCCACACACACCCCAAATCCCATACAGATCCCATACACCCCAGACTGACCCGTGAGCATGTCNAGGTGCCGCACCTCGGTGTAATTGGCGGTGGCAGCGCCGTAGCGGGCGGCGGTCAGGGCGATGGCCAGGTTCATGCGCGCGTCGTTGTGCTGTCCTGCAGGGAAGGACACCCGTCACCCGCAGCACGGCCGGCGCCGCGGCGGCGTGTCAGCACGGATCTGTCACAGCTGTCCCTGTCACATCGCGTACCGCTGACGGCCGCTCGCTGCCGGGCTCTGCGCGCAGGGCCGGGCCGGGCCGGCACCGCCGCGTCCAGCGAGCCCCACGGGCCCTGCCTGCCCCACGGGGCTCTGCCTGCCCCACGGGCTCTGCCTTTCCCACGGGCCCTGCCTTCCCCACGGGCCCTGCCTGCCCCACGGGCCCTGCCTGCCCCACGGGGCTCTGCCTTCCCCACGGG
>VXBC01000228.1:83891-115035 GCA_013399945.1 Ploceus nigricollis
CCTGCAGTGGGACCCTGCACACCCCACAGACCCCACTCACCTGTGAGCACATCCTTGCAGTGCACCCCGCACACATCCCACACCCCATACAGACCCCACACCCCAGACTGACCCGTGAGCACGTCCCTGCAGCGCACGCCGCAGACGCGGCCCGTCTCCGGGCTCTTGAGCAGGTGCCGCACCTCGGTGTAATTGGCGGTGGCAGCGCCGTAGCGGGCGGCGGTCAGGGCGATGGCCAGGTTCATGCGCGCGTCGTTGTGCTGTCCTGCAGGGAAGGACACCCGTCACCCGCAGCACGGCCGGCGCCGCGGCGGCGTGTCAGCACGGATCTGTCACAGCTGTCCCTGTCACATCGCGTACCGCTGACGGCCGCTCGCTGCCGGGCTCTGCGCGCAGGGCCGGGCCGGGCCGGCACCGCCGCGTCCAGCGAGCCCCACGGGCCCTGCCTGCCCCACGGGGCTCTGCCTGCCCCACGGGCTCTGCCTTTCCCACGGGCCCTGCCTTCCCCACGGGCCCTGCCTGCCCCACGGGCCCTGCCTGCCCCACGGGGCTCTGCCTTCCCCACGGGGCTCTGCCTTCCCCACGGGGCTCTGCCTGCCCCACGGGGCTCTGCTCGCCCCACGGGCCCTGCCTGCCCCACACACATGGAGCCCCTCGCTGAGGGTCTGCACTGCTGCACCGAGCAGCACACAAACCAGCCCTGCCCTTCCTTTATCATCCTGCCCTCAGTACCCGCATCCTGGATTTTGACAACACAACTGTTGGTTAATACAACCAACAAGTCCGATTACCGAGTGAACACGACACTCGACATCCAAAACATCCTTTTAGAGACTCTGCCAAATTTAACTGGGGCTTTTTTTTTGTATTTTCCTTTGAACTTCCCAACATACAACATAAAAGCACCCAAAAAAGAGAAATAAGTGGACAAGAATTAATGAAGGATTCTTAACACATATCATTAAAGATTTATTACTGAAATTCCCTCGTTAAAGAAAACCAAGAAAGAGGTGGAGGGACTGTGACGGGAAGATGATTAATTACTCTGAAATACTGGCTTCACCTGAGACTTTTCCTATTTATTATTGCACTGAAGTTGGAGGCCTGGATGCTGGCTGGAAAGAATTACTATACATTGAAGGGGCCAGGCTCTGTGTGTCCTGAATAATTAATTTCCGAGCAGGCTAAACTTCCTGAGGTTCACTTCCCCACCTGTTTGGACCACTCCTATCACAGACCATACTGATAAAGTGATAAATCTGTAATAGATACTGTAGGTGATTTATGTTGCCAGCATTCCCAGCATTTAGTATAAATGGTTTATGTAAAGTTTGGTCCTTCGGATTCTGCCTGCGCAAATCTCCAACCCCTGTGCAAATCATCTGTTCCCAGCTAAAAGGGCAAAGTTATAAAGATGGGATCAATGGCCTCACAAGCACCACCTCCCCTCCCCAAACCCCTCATTCCAACCCAGCCCAGGCTGTGCCGTGCCATCCGTCTTCAGCTATGAGAGAAAAAGTTACACAAAGTGTACAGAAACGGCAGCATGATAAAGCACCGATGAAGAAACAAACAGTAACTCCAATTCCACTCAGCAAACAATGCCCAGAATCAGCTGCAACAACGGAAGAACAGCAAAACAACTGAGCAAGATGTCAGGAAAAGTTGGGGATGCTCCATCACACGAGATGCACGAGAGGGAACAACCATCGGTCAGAGCTGGCAGGCAAAGCTTTCAGTAAATGCACAGGCCCTGCTGCTGCTGCCGTGGCAGGGAGGGATAAATGACCTTATGAGGTTCACCTCAAAGCTGCCCAGTTTCAGGCAGGGCTGAGAGAAGGTACAGCTCGTGTGCAGAGGGAGCACTGGGTGAAAAAGGGACAAAGGACAGCGACAAGCTGCGGTACAGCAGCTGCTTCCACATAACAACAGGGATTCCAGAGGAGCCCAGGGCTCAAGGAATGACTGGATGTGGCACTCACTGCTCTGGGCTGGTTTGATGAGGTGGGGTCACAGCTTGGACTCGATGCTCTTGGAGGGCTTTTCCAACATAAGTGCTTCAGTGATTCTGTAATCCAGGAAAGGCTCCCCTAGCCTGAAGCAGGAGCTCTCAGGAGCTCATTGCTCTGCAGACCTCTCCCTTTACCTGGGGCTGAACTGGGGCCAGCCTGACCCATGGCACTGCAGGACTCGGCTGTCCCAGGCCACGCAGCAGCACCCCTCAGACAGGGCCCCCAAACCCTGCCATGCCATGGGCACAAGGGCATTTGTTCCCTCCTTGCAGCAGGACCCTGGGGCCAGGGGGGTTCAGACCCCCCCAGTGTGCTCCTGCCAGCAGTGCCCCAGGTGGCACTGACACAAACCCCACTGCCTGTGGTGCCCTGGTGTGGGGATTCATCACATTCAGCACGACCCCACTTCAGCCAATATTAGCTTTGGTCTATGGAGCCCTGGCTGTTTAAATTTGGCGAGTTTGCCTCTTCCCAGATTTGTCACTTATTTGTCCAGAGCAAAAGCAATCCGGAGAAGCCAATCAGCAGAATAAATAATGTGGAAATGGGTAGCTTCTATAAAACCAAACTTCCAAGTAACAAGTGTTTAGCAAGCTCCAAATCCAAAGGCTGCTCGGCGTTTTGTTGAGCCTCCCAATGCTCACAAAGTCAGTGTGAGCTCAGGACACTCTCAGCACATGCCAGGATTTGGACCACTGTGCTCAAAACCACATTTTCCTCCTTTCTCTGAACCTGTCATCCATTTTCCTCTCATCATGATTCTGACGCAAGAAGCCCCGTGCTATTACTCACTCCTCAGCTGTCCAAAAGCAACCGAGTGCCCATGGAATGCATTTGCAGGCAGAGGACTGGGAAATAACCAGTTCCTGATTAACTACACGGCTAGAAAAACACACTGGCTTCAGATTGATGTGACCTACAGTGTGGAGTCCTTGAGTATTTCATGGCATAACCAGCAGAGATCTGGAGAGGTCTGGCTTTGAAAGGAGTAAAGAGTGACTTCCCACCTTGGGAATTTATCATCTGTGGAGAACAACAGTGCAACAGTTTAGGAGAGATGGGGTCACAGGATAGTGGTTCTATACTCAGGAACAGCTGGGGTTTGCCTTTTTTTTTTTTTTTTTAAGGCTGCCAACTGGCATGTGTGTATTCTCCCTAGATAATGACATTAAAATCCTGCACTTGAACAGAGACTCAGAATATCCTGGACTGGAGGGATGCACAGGGATCACCCAGTCCAACTCCCTGCCCTGCACAGACACCCCAACAGTCCCACCCTGTCCCTGGCAGCGTTGCAAACACTCCTGGAGCTCTGGCAGCCTTGGGGCTGTGCCCATGCCCTGGGGAGCCTGTCCAGTGCCCAGCACCCTTCACCCAAAGGGGAAGCACCTTTTCCTGATCTCCAGCCTAAAGCCCTCCTGACCCAGCTCTAGCCCTTCCCTCAGGTCCTGTCCCTGCTCACAGAGAGCAGAGATAAGAGCTGCCCCTTGGGAGGAGCTCCAGACCACAGTGATGATCTTTAATGCTCTAGAGAGAAAGGGAAGGATAAAGCAAAGCCAAGATTTTGCATCTCAGCCTTTCTGACCTTGCAATCAACTGCCATTCTCCCCAGACAGAGAGATCCCCCCAACAGCAGAGAAAAGCACCCCCAAGCTTTAGCTCCTCCAGCCCAGACGTGTAAAGCTCTCTTGACACGAGCACCGTTGCACCTTCCCAGGGTGCCTGTTCAATGATTCCACTCCAAGAAACCTGAGGGGTGTGATCAAAGGCAAGGGAAGCCCAGCTCCCAGGGAGGCTCTGGATTACCCACCACAGCCATCCTTGTCCTGCACAGCAGCCACTGGGGCTCCAAAGCCAAACAGAACAATGATCCCACCTTGCTACCAGAGGTGACCCCTTGGTGATCCTTTGGGGTTCTCCAAATACTTCAGCCAAAAAGTTATTTTCTAACAAGAGAGTGGCTAAGCCAAATTAATTTGGCACCCTTCTCCACAGGTGAGTATGCCTCTGAAGATCCCCTAAATCTCCTAAGTGTAGGCAACACAGTGAAAAGGTAACTGTGGCATTCCCCAAGAAGAGATGTTCACCAGTGCCCTGCCTGGAGAGGATTCTGCTGCTCCAGGGCTGGGTTTGAGCACTTGTTCCTTGCATGATGCCAGCTGTCACCTGCTGCACCCCAACAGAAGGCTCAGCACACTGGGAGAAGCCTCCCTGAGCCAACTGATGGAACATGCTGAGCTCTCCTGCAGCTCCTTGTGTAGTGCCTCTGGAAAATAGCAAGGAAAATGGAAAGAATCATCCCTCCCTTACTTGTTGTTTTCACCTGCTGTAATATGGTGACAATGAAGAGATACTTTCATTTTTACTAAGGGCAGTTAACCCAACTTTTCCCAAAACACTGGCCTAAGTGCTTTCACCAAATTAACACTGAATCCCCTAAGAAACCCCTCAGTCCTGGAAGTCACACTGCTGAGGACATTTAGTGTGCAAAGACAGTTTGAGTAAGTCTATCCCACACCACGTTAAGCCCAACAGTGATGCCATTTGGTTTATAATTTCTTATTTTTGTATAATTTGGGAGAATTCTATTTTCACTCCTTAGTAGCAAATGCTGTATTTCTTCACATCCGAACAGACAATGTTTCCGTTGGCACTCACAGGATCCTCCCCCAGAGTGCACACAGTGTACATTGAATTTTATTTTTATCAGAGCTGAGCCCCAGCCAGCAGGGAGTGGTAAAAAAGCCCACAGAGTGGAGAGATTTGTTTGGGACTGCTTCAGGAGCCTTGTGTGAAAACCAGAGCGTTAATGAGGCACTCTGGCACTCCTGGTATGTTTTTGTCCTGTGTCACTCTGACAGCTACCCCATCACATCAATTCACAGAATCACAGAGCCCCAGACAGGCTTGGGATGGGAGGGAGCTTACAGCTCACCTGTCTACAGGTGTATTCCTTACTGCAGCCCTGCACCAGGTAACTGCAGGCACACAATAAAGCAACACAGGAAACCAAATCCTTTCCTGTTCAAGGTTTCCTCACTGTGTACACACAAACCTCACCCCAACCTCACCACACTGAAGGCTGTGAGTGATGACACAATTATACATGTGCATTAGATATATACAACTACACTAAGTCACCAAGACTGTCCCTCTCCTATAATTTTAAGGAAGTGCTTAATTGCACGAGCAGTTTTATTACAAGCATTAAGCAGGAGCTCAGGAGTTGTTGTGCATATGGAAAGGGTTAGATCTCAGTTAGGCACGATGAATCAGCTGGAGTGACTCAAAATTGTTCCAGACTTCTCTGAGAGAGAGCTCAGTGAGTTCTCCTCCCCAAACAAGCAGAGTAAGCTCAGGGGGAATGTCCCCTTTGACTCGTGAGTCACAAGTCACAACAATGCCCTCAGACCTGAACTCTCCAGCTCTCTGAATCACAAGAAACTGAAGTGGAATTTGCTGCAAACTCACAGACTTTCTAGGCTATGCAGCACTCATGTCCTTGCTCCTGTCCTGCTCCAGAGGAACACGTTCTGACTCAGCTCCATCGGCTCCATCCTCCCCAGCAGCACAGTGACAGCACTCCCGGCTGTGCCTGCAGCTCCTGCGGGGCACACAGAGCCCAGCCCTGCTGTGTCCTGGGCCACCCGTGCTGCTGAAGTAAGGCCCAAGCAGGTGGGAAGGATGATGGACAGCTGAATATGCACTGGAAATAACCACACCCCACATTTCAGCTCTCTAACACCCGCCTGAAGGTGTGAGCTTTCATGGCAGGGAAAGCCTCGAGCCTTCTCACAGGTAAACTGATCCCAACAGATTCAAACTCAGGTTTGACACATCCAGTTTAAATAATCCAGTAGCAGTCACCTTAATTTCTGACCTCCTCCATTTAGCACCAGCTCAGATCACAAGAGCTAAACTTCCGTGTTCTTGGAATCACAGAATGGTTTGGGTTGGAAGGAAGCTCATCCCATTCCACCCCCCTACCAGGGACCATTTCCACTATCCCAGCCAACCTGGCTTGGGCACTTCCAGGAGCAGCCACAGCTTCTCTGGGCACCTGTGCCAGAACCTCCCCATCCTCACAGGGGAGGATTTCACCCTGATCTCCCACCTACCCCTGCCCTCTGTCCATTTAAAGCCAGTGCCTCTGTTCTACTATGATTTGTTCCAAGTTCTGTAGTTGTAAGTAAAGCAATATCACAAGCAAGAGGCAGAAAACCCACAAAATATTTTTACAGAAGAAATCCCAATATCCTTCAAATGTCTGTCTGATCGAGTCTGCTGCCAAGTTACAGCACAGGAGCTAAAACTCCTACTGAAACTAAGATCCAGAAAGCAAAAATAAGCCACAATATCCACCACATCCAGTGACAGACAAAATCTGGAATTCTGGCTCTGTGTGACTGCTTTATAATTACGTTGTTTCCCACTTCTTTTGTATCAGCCTTCAACTTGTCACTACACTGCGACTGGCGTGTCAGTGGCAGGAAAAGCACCGTGTTAAAATGAAACTAAACATTGTCACTGTCAGTTTATGGAAACGGCGCTGAAATGTCACCATGAGCGCCCGTCACAGCGCGGCTGCTGCGGCCGTGCCACCGCGCCAGGCACGGACCTGGTGATGTCACCACAGCTCTCTGTGTCCCCGCTGCCACCAACGGCTTCCAGGGGGAAAATCCCGTCAGGGTGAGTCCCATCGGGGCCAGCCTGTGCTGGTTTTCACCTCCCAACAAAGCAGTGATGGCTGTATCAGGCACTGTTGCTGAGCGTGGCCAGCTGCTGCTGGGCCATGCAGGAGAGCCCACCTGGCAACCACACGTGGCCAGAGGGAGGGAGTGCCTGGAGGGACAAAGTGCCCTGCTGGAGTGGAGAGAGCAGCACTGCTCCCACAGATCACAGAACCCACAGCAGCAAGGCTGGAAGAGACCTTCCAGAGCACCCAGCACCACCATAACCTCCCCATAACCATGTCCCACGTGCCACATCCAGATGGCTCCTGAGCACTGCCAGAGATGGTGACTCCACCACCTCCACAGACAACTGATTAGAATGCCTGACTGCTGCTCCAGTGAGAAGTTGTTTCTAACATCTATTCTGACGCTCAAGGCCGGTTCCTCTGCTCGTCCCTTGTTCCCTGGGAGCAGTGAGATGTGCAGGGATCCCATCATCCCATCACCCACTTCCCCTCCCAAGGACACATCCCATAGGGAGCAGCACACCTGGCACCCCATGACCCACTGCAGCTCCCACAAACAGCCCCTGGCTCACAGCAGAGCTCCATCCCCTCTCCTGAAAGCCACGGCACACCGGGGACCACGCAGATGTTTGTGCAGCAATGAACAAGTAACGTCGTCTCGTTCAGGAATAATCTTAAATCTTTTTGGTAACATGATCTGAAGAATTATTCCCCGTTCACTTCTTAAGGCACACAAACCCCATCCTTTGCTTATACAAGCATTAGAAAAAGAAAAGAGAGAGGCCCTGAATTCACTGGAATATTCATCATTTCCAACCTTAAACCCAGAGCGTACAAACAGACGAATCCGGCAAGTCAGAAAGCAAAGCCAATTTAATCTGTGGCTCCCCTGAGGTAAATGTAGCTCACAGTCCTGCCCCCACCCCAACCTCAGCCATAATCCCTGCTTCCTGGAGGTAAGAAAGCACTGGAGTGAGGAAAATTCTGCAGCAGGATATAATGATCCAAAATGACAGGGACAATAATGACAATGAATTTCATGTCTCCCAGTCATGAGCTGGGGATGCTTGACTGGGCTGACTCACACGATTAAATTGTTACAGGTACAGCAGGAGATGCAGTTATCATCGGTGCTTTTGGGAAGGCGCCCGGGGCAGTGGGCAGGCAGCGCCGGATGCACGGCCCTTCTGTCGGGAGCAAAGGGCTCCTGCTGCAGCGCCCGCACCTCCGACAGAGGCAAAACTGGGTTAAAGATGCAGCTGGTGCAGGCCGCTGATTTTATCCCTTCTGAAAATGATAAAAGAGCCCTGACGGGGAAAGCGCAGCGGGACCGGAGCGGCGAGGCACGGCGCGTGCCGGAGGGAGCTGGGCAGCCCCGGGAGCTGCTCCTGCCTGTCCGTGCCAGCCCCAGCACCAGAATGCTCCGGAGCTCTGTCCTGGGCTCTCTGCACCTGCAGCCCAGGCAGCACGCCCCTTCCAGCCCCGCAGCCTGCAGGATTTCATGGGCAGCTCTGAGATGCAGAATGCCCTGGCACACAACGGGGCGCAGACACACACCGAGTGTTTCCCAGCTACACCATGGTGCCTGCAAGGCTTCCCTCACCCAGCCAGCCTCAGGCTGGAAACACCAGGAAATATGAGCAGCTGTGTATTTAAATTCACCTATGGAAAGCCTGTTCAGTGACAAACTGTCAGAGTTTTTATATCCAGGGAAGGAAAACAGCCACAGAGTTGTCTGTAATACTCCTATTACAGCTCAACATCTCCAAATATCCATTTGTCAAACATGAATTATAAAGCTATAACATTTCATAATTCAGGACACACTCAAATCCTAGGAAAAATAGCTACAAGAGCCCAAATAAAAAAAAGCATTTATTCCATTTTTGACAGCTTAATGAATGCCCTACTCTTTTGCATTGATTTTTGTGTGTGTGTCTGTGTGTGCACGTGTGCCTGGGAAGGATTTCTCAGGGGGTTTGCTGTAAACAGGGAAAGCGAAATCCTCTGCCAAGGCTTTTCTACTTTTAAATAACCTCCATATTAAAATATTTCAGCAGAGAATGTATGCAAAACTACTGAGAATGCAAAAAGCAAAAAACCAACTACTTACATCCCAGTAAACATACTAGAGATTTGTAGAACAAGACATTAAACAATCCAATACCTCGATGTGGCAAGAGAGTCCCAGACACAGCATATGTTAATTTCTTCTTTCAGGAAATAACAGCAAATTCAGATAGCATGGTCAGCAGAGCCCTAGAATCTTAAATTCAGGATTGATTCCAGAACACAGATTTTCCTTACAAACCTAAGGGCTCATCTTGCAAGGCAAAATATGTTAAAAAAGCCTGCAAGCACCTAGAGACAGAAAAATAATGTATCATAAAGAGAACCGTGCCACTTGGAATTGCTGAACACTTTACATTGACATACTCTGGCCAGCTGGATCCCTGCTTTAATGGTTTTCCTAGTTCTTACCATAATGAACTCTATATAATTTAAATGGAGATTAATTCTCCCATTTAAAGTGCTTTGGAACAATCCTGTCTGAGATCCTGAGCTCAGCCCAGCCTCTCCCTGTGCCTCCTCTCCAGTTCTCCCGCAGCCCCTAAGTGGATCTGACAGATCCCTGCTCAGATAGCAGCCGCCTTCTCCCCCCAAAATGTTGCCTTTTTGCTATTCAGGAGTATCCTAATACCAACAAATGCTAAATGCAGGCTGACATGTCCCCCTAAGAAACAAACTTGTAAGTTGTGGCTTCAAAGCAAACCTTGAATAAATAGGACACGTTGTGTACACCCCGGCTAACATCCAACATATGCTTTGGCTTCCCGATGCTCAGGCAGAGCAAGAATAGCCTCTGGACAAGGCTGTGATTTGCTCTTGCTGGTACTTCCACCGTTTATGATGTACCATTTCTTTGTGCCTGTATAAACAATTTAAAGGATGTAATGAAGACGACCCCGGCGCGGTCGGGAACGCAGCGTCCCCATGAATTATGGATGGCCCCACCACGGACCACACAAAGACAGGGACCCCTGGGCAGGCCCTGCAGCACACAAAAATCAACCTAGACACGGAATGTTTGCACCTCTTCCCCTTGGTGGTGGGGATCGACAGCTGTCATCATTAACAGCTTTGTTTTCAACAATTACAGGGACAAGGAATAAAGGAAAGTGAGGAAATAGCATAGAACTGCATTTAACTGCACTTACAGTTAAGACACTCCATCCTTAAAAGGCCAATTTATTGATTCATTCTTTAGGGGAGAGAGAAGGGATGGACAGAGAAGAGAAAGATGTCACCTACTTTAAGACTTGTATTTCACTTTGCCATTATTTAATACTCTATTTTATGACTAATCTTTCTGAAAGGACTAAAACAAGTTTAATTTCATCATCCCCTCCTCTACTTTCAGTTCCATTCCCTTTCTCTTTGTGCTCTATCCTTCTGGATTTAGGGTGTGACAGTACACCATTAAAATTCAAGCAGAACAATTTACAAGACCTAAAGGGAGCTTGCTGAAAGGTTGTGACTTAAAGCCCATTTCCCGTGGCCAGAACACAGGTTAATTGATCAGGACAAAGCAGTTTGTGTGCTCCAGCCCCACGGGAGGCCACCAGCCCCACGGGAGGCCACCAGCCCCACGGGCCACCCCACAGTGGAGTGACATAGACAGCAGCGAGCTGAAAGGTGGCCTGTTCACAACTGAATTAACACTCCAGCTGGACAGTCTTTATTCTGCACTAGCTGCAGCCTCAAAACACTCAGAGTGTTCAGATTATCCACTCACAGATTTCATCCCTGAGTCCTTCCAACCCATCTTATTCTTCAGGAAAACTGAGGTTTGGTGGAGCTTCGAGAGCTTTTTAAATTTTAATTCAAAACAGAATGTAGAGAGTATTTCTCTACATTCTGCCTAAAACTGAGGATAACTAGATGTATCTTATAAAGAAAGCAAAATAAAGCAAGACAGATTTTTTTTCCCTTTTTTTTCTATTTTATTCTTCCTTTCCAATACTGAGTATGGGTTTGTTTCCCTCTGTTGGGATGGCACAAAACCTCCAGAGACATCTCTCAGTCACTCGGAGCCCTGCCCTGCCTGTGTTTGCCATCAAAGCCCACCTGGCATCTTGATGCTGAATCTTTAGATTTACAGCACTGTTTAAAACAATTATTCATGTAAGAAACATGAAGACCAATTTTAAGGCTGTCCTGAAAGATGTATCTTTGGAATGCTGGAGTAGTAAATAGCCACGATACAGCCAAATTATTTATTTAATCAGAAAAAACTTCACTAGATTATAAATAGATTTCAAGCTATAGTGCTCTTATGAGAAGTGTAATTACAGTTAAGAGAACCACTTCGTTCTTCTGGCAGGCTCCTGGGATCCCTTAAAACAAGCTAAGGAATAGCTCAGATGGGGAAAAAATAAATCTGAATTCCCTCTCTGTGTGCTGTGTATGGCAGGTCCTGGTACTGGCAACAAAAACTGCCACATAATGCCACAACAAATTTTGCTACATTTGCAAATTTTGCTCTCATTTCCTCCAGACCCTAAAAATAAGATAAAATGCAGCTTCTATCCATAGTAAAATCAAGTAAACACCAAGTCCATCCTTTAAATCCAACTCTCCTCCCAAACAAGAATCTGCACATACATATTCCCACACATATATATGAAGTTTTCATTGTTTTTCCACACTGCTGGGCTCTGAGACACCTCCAATAAACAACACGAGCTTTAGCCAGAAGCCTCACAAACCCCACTGGAGTCCAGTGTGTTTCCAGCTCTTCCCAGTCCAGAACCCCTTTGACGAGCTGATGAATTGTTCTAAATGCAGTTCTACAAAGGGAAAGAATTCCCTTTATAATCCACCCTGTGTGAAGACCTTTCTGCTGCCAAAAGGTCAGAAACCACATCTCCACCAGAACACTTTCACACTGCTCTACACCCACTAGCCAAGAAAAAACATTGCATTTTCTCCTACATCCAGCAAGTTGCTGTGGTGAAAATATAACTTATCTCCCAAACTAACAATTAAGAGGCAAGTTGAATCCTTCAAGCTGTAGAGACCCAGTGTACAATCCCCAGGTTCACACTTGTGTTTTAAGCCCAAAAGCAAAGCCCATGAGCACAGAAGAGGCAGAGAGGCCACGCACCATCGTAGTAGACAATGGCTCCCACCAGCTTGTCCCTGCGCAGCATGGGGAACAGCTCCAGGGCCCGGGCCTTGGTCAGGACATAGCTGCTCTTCAGGCACTGGCTGCCTGCCACCAGGTCGTACAGCTTGATCCCAATCCAGTAGTATGGCAGCTGCCACCACCTGAGGGGAAAACAGCACCATATAGTGAAAAAAAATACAAATGAAGCATCTAGAAGTGCATGCACACTCTGTTATTGCAACACAGAATGTTCTTACAGCACTCCTACCTTGTACAGCATTACAAGCTCATGGTAACAAGACAATGTAAATACTCCAGACTCAGGTGTTGTTTGCCACTGTTTTCAACTGAGCTACTCCCTGCAGTGAGCCAAGCACATTCAAGGATTTATTTGCTCTAAATCAGGATCTAAATGGGGCTGTTGTACCCCTGTCTGAGATACTGGAGCTGTGTGTGCAAGTTGAGAGGATTCCCCCAAGGCAGGGTCTAAGGCCTCCTGCACAAACAGGACCACAATAAATGCAGGCAGCCACCAACCTAGAAAAGCTCCAGCTCTTACAAGCCCCTCACACTAAGCCAGGAATAATAAAACCAGGAATGGTCTTAATAAAGTTAAGTTCCTTTAGCAAAACCAACCTGCTCTAAGTAGTCTGTTCCAGGGAGTAATTGCTCTTACAGACTGAAAACCCAACCCAAAGCACTGAGTGTCTTCCTCAGCGGAGGAGGAACGTGTTCTGTGCACACCCAACTGCCCTGTGCTCACAGGGACTGAACAGCACCGTGCTGGGAACACTGGGGGCACAAGGGTGCACTGAAAGAATAGCAAATACATCCTGGGAATGAGAGCTCTTTGCAGCTGTCCCTGGTGGGGTGCTGGAAGGCACTCAAGAGCTGCACCCCAGGATGTGCCCCCAGAGCAGTGATTGCTGGCTGGGCACAGGAGAACTTTGTGCTTCTGCAGCCCAGCAACTTCCCCTGGGACAGCTTTAAGAAACCCCTCCCAGGCCAGGGTTTGCTTGTGAGAAGCCAAGGTAAAGGAGAGCTTTACTTGTAAATGTAAACCACAGCAGAGCTTACTTGTAGATGGGGAGCATGATGGGCAGCGGGGCTGAGAGGTGGGGCGCGCTCTCCAGCAGGTGTGCACGCTCCTCCAGAGCCTCCTTCACCATCCTGTACTGCAAAACACCAGCCAGGGTCAGGGCCACAGCACCACCCTCCCCCAGAGCCTCCTTCACCATCCTGTACTGCAAAACACCAGCCAGGGTCAGTGCCACAGCACCACCCTTGGCACCAGGGCAAACACTCTTTAATAACAGACTTTATCCCAGTATCAACACCTCCCACCATTGTCACTGGGCTTCCATGCTGCGACCTGCTGAGAAACCCAAAGGTTAAGGAAAAGGATCCCCGATAAAATAAAGTTTTGGTAGTTTCATCTTGGTGTCTTGGCAGCACAGTTGCATATTTTTTCATTTTAACATAAAGCTCAAGAAGCCAGGTTGCCCTAACGAGGGGCAGGAGGCACTTCAGGAGGGCTGGGACTCATCCCACAGCACAGCTCCATGCCAATTCCCACAGCTCAACCCCATCCCAACTCCAAGCTGCAAATGCAGAAGGGCTCTTCTCCAAACCAATCAGTGTCCATCAACATGGAGTTGTTCTTTGGCAGAAAAGGTGGGTTTGTCTGTGTGGATAACTGCAGGGTTTGGATATTTCCCCATGAAAAATCACCATTCCTGCAGCAGCATTTCAACCACTGAAACATACTTTGAGAGGCTCCAGTGGAAAGACAATGTGATTCCTCAAAACAGGAATATCAGGCTTCCACCCACACAAGAATGCACAAAAGCATTTATAAACTATCACTCGTTTACCATATTTTCTTTCTCCATGCCAAAATAAATCACTCATTTACCATCTTTTTTCCCTTATTCCAAAATAAGTCGCTCATTTACAATATTTTTCCCCCATTCCAAATTAAATCACTCATTTACCATCTTTTCTCTCCCCATTCCAGAACAGATCAGCCAGTCACTCCCCCCAGTTCATGACATTACCTGTCACTTTTTATTTTATTTTATTTTAAGCTCTTTTTGTTCCGAGATCAGCCCTGTCTCTGCCTGTCTTTCCCAAAAGCCACAGCCTGCAAGGCATGGCAATGACACTGCCCATCAAAGCACTGGAAAGCTCCCCCAGAGAAGACACTTCCCATCACAGTGGCTGTGGAACACAACACTGGAATGCAGCACTGAGAAGCTCAAAAGGAGACTCAGCTCTAACTGGGACAGTGAGGTGTCTACCAGCAATTCTTGCTGAACAACCAGCACAAAAAATTACCTGCTCAAAATCCAGCTTCATGATGGCCTTCTGGAGGTATCTCACTCCACCATGGATCAATTTAGTGCTCCTGCTGCTGGTCCCTGATGAGAAATCATCTCTTTCTAGAAGGGCTGTTTTTAGTCCTGTGTTACCAGAAAACCAAATTAACTTCTTAAATTACACAATTTGTATGTAATTCATTAAAGACACTTCTCTAGGGTAGAGACAATCACAAGAAAAATTACTCTGTACATGGATAAATTTGTATTCAAAGTGTAGTGCACTGTCTATATTGTAATGAAAAATTTTCGCCTTCTTCCTGAGGGAAAAGTCAAAGCAGAACTTAAACAGCAGCACATTAAAAGCTGGGTATTTCACAATGGAAAGGCATTACTGCACATTACGGGGCCACACTCCCCAAGGAAATGACAGCTTGGATGCATGGCAGGAACAGAGGGGCTCCATGGACACTTTTAACCCTTTGCAGCAGGGAGCTCTAAGCCTCTTCACTAACCAATGAAGTGGCATTCCAGAGAGGAAAAAACTGGCAGCTCTGCTTACTTGGAGTTTGCTTCAGAGGTGCCCAAACCCAGGGGAGAGCCACAGAGTGTGGGGCACGCTTGGAATTCTGACATACACAGGAAACAGTCTGATCAGCCTTAACCACTGAATCCCTCGGGCTGGAAAAGACCTCCAGGATCACTGAGTCCAGCCACGCTCCAGCCCCTCAATGTCCTTTGTCATGAGGGACCCAGAAGTGGACACAGCACTCAAGGGGCCTTAGCAGTGCCAACTCTGAGATTTTAACATCTACTGGTCTCCCAAAACTTTTATGTCCTTAAAAGAGTCTAATTATTACTGGTAACTTATAAAGATCAGAGCAATTTATTTTTGTCGAATGTGACTGAAGATTAATGGACACAATCAGAAATAATTTGGTGAAGATTTATCAAACACACGAAAAGCAAAATTTGTTGTTAAGCGAAGCAAACACGGTAAAAGAGCAAGATCCATGAATGAACAGCAACGAGACACAACTCATTAACCAAATGCCCGTGAATATTTCACACCTCAGAGACCTACTGATATAACCAGTATATCCCAGAAAAGGATAAACAGAGATTAACTGCAATGATTTCTGTCTGCTTTACAACTGCATTTTCTGCCAAAGCACAGCAGTGGCAGAAGTGAGAAGATCTTTGTCCCGTGTTATTAAATACAACAACCAGGCTGGAGTTTGGACTTATCTCCCTGTGGTCAGTCCCTGCTGCTTTATCCATTTCATATTACCACAGCTGCTGGATAAGTGTTTCCCAGCTCAAACTGAGAGGCTCTCCTGGGGTTTTGCCTCTGTTTCTGAGGTACATGTCCATGTTAAAGAGCCTGAGAACTTCAGGGCTCTCTGCTCTGGCCAGTTCCCCAAAAGTGTGGCAACGGGAGCACAGATCTGCTGCGTCACCTTCTGCAGGGTCCTTCTGCCTTCTGAGAACACAGGTTTCCCAGCCAGGATAACCAACCCTCTACCTCTGAGTACCTCAGAAAAGCCAATCTGAGAAGTTTGTTGTAAGCCAGGTAGCCCAAGAAGGAGCCTGCAGCTGAAGCTCCAGCCCTCACCTCTGGTGGCTGCATCCAGGGCACAGCCACAGCCCGTGGCTCCCCCGCCGATGACGAGCACATCGAATTCCCCGCTGCTCTGCAGGGCCACCAGCTGCTGCTCTCTCGTGGGGAGATGGTCCTTCCTCACCAGAACTCCTTCTGCAGCCTGGACCTGCACCAAGGCACCCTGCAAAGATGGAACACAGCCCGTGAGGCCCCGGCTTTGTTCTGTGCACATGCAGATAGGGACAGACATCCCCCAAAACACAGCCTTTTCTAGAGCCAGAAAGGGAAACTCACTTATTCCCAGCCACTTCCCCCACATTTAACAATCATATCCTATTAAACATTGAGGAGCAAACAGTGCTAAATCCATGAAGTGCTACCACACCTCTACTTCACCTTGCCCACCTCAATGTAACACTGCACTCAAGTGTTACTACCTGTATTCATTACTTCTAGGAGCTCCCAAATGTTACAGGATGCTGTTAATTTTAATAAACATTACAAAGGAAGCATTTTAATAACCAGACACATGGCTGGGCTCTGGACTCTGTACCAAACAATTCACCACAGCAAAGGACACAGAGTTGAGTGTACATTTCACATCTCATGCAGTGGCATTAATCTAACCTCAAGTTTAATGAGGTTCAGGAGTGATGTGATTGTCAAATGTAGTGCCCTGAAACACCAAAGAAACTCTGATTTCAGCTCCTTTTTGAGAAACTTCTAAGCAATGCAGTTTATGTCCTACAGCACGTTAAAATACAACTTTTTTGGGCTGATATTCCCAGAGCCAATGCTGCTGTCTGTGCAGTGACTGTGGAAAGAAGGGCTGATGCTCAGTCACCTACCAGGGACCATGGCTTAAGTGGGAAGGGTTTGAGCAGTCTCTGAAGGCTCTCTGCTGTTAACATCAACTTAAGCTGAATTCTAAACATTTCCAGACTTTCTTGAGAATTATAAACACTTTGAACACCAGAAAAACCTGTTTAACCCTAATTTAAGACCTAATTTAGGCCCAGTCTCCAGGCCAAATGGCAGACTTAACTATGCAGAATAGCATCTGTTCAGATCTCCCAGACAGGAAAGAGCAGACTAATAAAAATTCAAGTGACAAACCACAGAAACTCCTTTCCAGCCAAGCACAAAAAGCCTCAGTTCAGATTATATGGTGCATGCAGCCTAAATATTTTTGTTCAGAATTATTTGCTCATTCCTCAGCAGTACCATGATTTAAATGCATTAGTTCTGTGTCCCTCTCTCTACTATAGAGCTGAAAATAAAATCTAAAAACTAGTAGCCATGACTCAAGGAAGTGCATATTCCAAAGATAATTAATGACCATGTTCATCCTGCAATCAGGGATGATATTGACTGTAATGCAAGCAGCTCATGAAAATCACTTAGGACAGCAGCAACCACTGTCACTGCTCGTGTGGTACAATGCAATCCGTAGGGAAAGTTGGGCTGGAAGAGCCCTCCACTTCATATTGAGCATCTAATGAGGTCCTGGAGCTGCTCCAGGCCTGGAGCCCCTCTGCTCTGGGGCCAGGCTGGGAGCTGGGGGTGTTCCCCTGGAGAAGGGAAGGCTCCAGGCAGAGCTCAGAGCCCCTTGCAGGGCCTGAAGGGGCTCCAGGAGAGCTGCAGAGGGACTGGGGACAAGAAAGGAAAAACAAGATTTATAACAAATCCTAGTTTTTCCCAAGCATGGTGACCCCTGTGGGATCAGCTCTGTTCCCCCAGCCCATGTGGGGCAGCCAGGAGCTGCAGTGAGTGCTCGCCCAGCGGTGCCAGCTGTGCCCAGCCCAGCCCCGGCTGCACACGCAGCAAACTGCTCGTTACCCGGGGCTCACAGGAGAGCAGCCCTCACACAGAGCCCTCAGAGCCAGCCCCCAAACCCAGCCCCCAAACCCAGCCCTCACACAGAGCCCTCAAGCCCAGCCCTCAAACCCAGCTCGGGGCTGGCAGGAGGGAGGTGAATCCCGATGAGCCCTGGTGCTGACACATCAGCTGTGCCTGCTGGCACAGATCACCGGAGCAGGGACAAAGTTTGGGAGCTTCAAGGAAACTCAGCTGCCACGTTATTCTTCTGGCCGTGGAATTCTGCCCATCCCCACGTCCTCCTGCCTCTTGCCCTGCTCTCTCACTGGCCCTGGCGGCTCTAGCACTGCTGTAAAATTTTTATATCCCCAAGGTACAATAAAAACATTTAATAGAATCCCAGAAGGGTTTGGGTTGGAAGGGACCTCAATGGCCACTCTGCCACTGCCAGCCAGCAGTGACAAGCAGGAAACTGGGAACACTAAAAACACCCTATCTTGCAGGCGTTTTGGCTGATCAAGCTCAGCAACACGTGATCAACTTCCACGAGCTCCAGAGAAGGAAAATCCCCACCTCCAAATTTACTTTGCACTACATTTCCTGAGAAATTTCCAAGCATACTACTTAACTTCAGGAAAACAACAGAACACCAGAAAAGAGAGATCTGGAGTTCAAGAAATACTGGCATCAGGTGGGTTTGATTCCATGTCTAGGTTTGCTTTTAAACCCATTATTTACAACAAATGGCTCCTAGCAGAGCCCAGAGCAGAGTCCCCAGCATCCAGCCCCTGGTATAGCCAGAGTGTCGAGATTAGCCCTGGAATATAAGCAGAGTGATTAGTACCAGGAATTGATATAGATATGATGCATCTTGCTGTCAATTAAATGGGGGAGTGAAGAAAAGCTGCACACAGGGATTCCATCTGCAGTAACGTGATTAGTTTGGCAGTGAACAAGTGTGTTTACTGAAATAAGCAATTGCTGTTTATATCTACAATTTCTCAGGCAAGAGTTCCCTGAATGGTTTTGATTACACTCTTAGAGAGAGGAATTTAGTTTGGCAGTTTGAATTTAATCATCAAGTTATAAAGTGATCTAGTAATCCATAATCCAGTGCTCTCGTTAATTTGCTACTGTAAATCTCCAGGTAGGTTTGCAGAGTCAAATTCATCATCCTTATTCATTTAAACAAAAAAATACAGTAATTAGAACTCCCCAAAGCAGGCCCTGATGCATTATCATATTATCACACTATTGGATTCACCTTGCTGAGCAATTTCTACTGACCAACAATGCACTCTCACACCAGGAAGAGCAGGACTGGGAAAGGACAGCAGAATCTTACAACTCCAAACCAAAGCACTGCCTTTCCCCTTAGGGATCATGAGGGGAGAGGGGAAGGAAAAGCCACCAGTGGTCTCCAGTTCTGGCATACCCAAGAACACCCTGCCTCACACCTGGCACCAGCCTGCTGAGGTTGGTGCATTAAATAAAGGCCCAAAACCAGAATGCAGCAATGCAGGCAGGAAGCAGGAGGATCTGGTACTCCCAACTCTGTGTCCCCATCAGTGCTGGAAGTGCTGGTGAAACAGCCAGCAAAGGCTCACTGTGCCACCTGGGCTGTGCAGGTGTCCGAGTGTTTGAGGCCAAATCACAGAATCCCAGAATGGTTTGGGTGGGAAGGGACCTTAAAGCCATCCAGTGCCACCCCTGCCATGGCAGGGACACCTCCCACTGTCCCAGGCTGCTCCAAGCCCTGTCCAACCTGGCCTGGGACACCTCCAGGGATGGGGCAGGGCTGGAATGAGCTTTAAGGCTCCTCCCAATCCACACTGTTCTGGGATTCAATGACTCAATTCCAGTTGCATAAATGTGACCCAAAATGTCAGCAGATGTGTGTGCACAGAAAAATTAGTTGGCATAAAAGCACAAGTGGTTCTGTGATTTTGACTCCATGATGATGCTCTGTAAAACCCTGGGGTTGAATCTGTCTCTGGAAGTTCATAGTGGCCATCCATACCCAGAAAAAGAGGAATTCCCTGAATTCTGGAGTACTGCAGACAGTATGCAACAAGTGAGCTCTCCAGGTGACTTTTCCCTTCCAATTCCTCTTATTTAGCAGTCCTAAAAGCTGCAGCTGCCATTTCTGACAGTAATGAAGCCAGGCTGTAAAACCCTGGGATAAAGCCTCTGGAGAGAACATTACCAGCTTGGAGCAAGGCAGGCAGCCCGATGGGGAGCTCACTTGAAATGCTGGGGTTTATTTTCTGCAACAGTATCTGAAGCCATAAGAATCCTGCCTTATCCACTTCCCAGCTTGGCTCCCCAGAAATGACTCATGTCATTCCCAGCTGCTCCTCCTGCCCAGAGAAATGGCCAAAGAAGGGATTTAAAGACTGTTGTGGATGTGGCACTTGGGGACGTGGGTCCTGGTGGCCTTGGCAGTGCTGGGGGAATGGTTGGACTGGGAGTCTCGGAGGAATTTACCAACCCAAACAGGTCCATGGTTCAATGATCAAGAAGGGAGCTCAAGAGCACAGCCACTCCAGCCCTGCTGGGAGGAGCAGGTATCCAGGGCAATCTGTTTTCTCCAGCCTCACCTGGGGCACAGCCCTGCAGGGAGCCCGGCCCACGGGGCTGGGCTGTGCCCACCAGAGGCAACAGGAGCCTGCCCTACGCCTGCCTTGGCACAGATCCTGTCCCCAGCCCTAGGAGCCCAACAGGAGCTGGCACCAGCACTGTGCTGAGGCTGGGATGGTCACAGGTAGTGCTGGTGGGTTCAATTCCAGCTTCTCAGCTTGAAAACACTGCGCAGACAGTGCTTTTACTTCAATCAGGTCTTTCCACTCCTCCTGCAACTAAGTAAAGCCCCCAGTGGCAGCCAAAGGTCATTTTTTAAAACTATTTGTACAAGCCTGACATATGCTGTGACAGATTTTAAGTTTCCTATTTTATCAAAAATCATAATTAATACTTACGTGTTTGTTTCTATACTGAGAAAATTGAGAGAGGCCAAAAACTGTTGCTATGGCACCTCCTCCAATGAGAGCAGTTCCTTTCACTGCCTTCCGAAATGCCATTTTTTACTGGAAGAAAAGAAGATAAAAATTAATTGGCAGTTTTACCATGTCAGGATCTGGTACACACAGAATAAACCATTTGAAGAAACTAATGACAATGTTGTGACAAGTTGAAATTTAGGGTAGCAATGTCTTAATTAGAGATTTTTACTGCAATATTAGTAACTTCTAAACAAAGTCTAGACAGAGGCAAGCCAGAGTGCTCTGGTGTTTGCTGAGAAAGCTGAAGGATGAAAGAGTATTTAGATCAGAGTAGCTATACACACCCCACAGTGACCCTGAGTATGTGACAGGTACTGCCAATCCCACAGAAAGGCAGACCAGGAACAGCCTGTCCCCAGTCACAGGGCCACCAAACCCTCATCCCAACACCAAGCAGATCTGACCAGCTCCTGCAGCTCCCTGCCTGTCCCATCAGAGCCCTGCTGCAGTCCCTGCTGCCTCGCAGGCAGGAGCAGCCCAGAGCCCAGCCCGTCCTACCCCGGGGTGCTGGCAGAGCGACGCCGTGCAGCAGGAGCACCTCAGCGAGGAGCAGCAGCACACGCAGGGACAGCACTGAGTGGCACTTCACCACCCAGCTCCAGAGGGTTTGAAACCAGCCCTATGTGGGTCAGGCAGATTCTTAATAGGCCCAGTGTTCGGGTCCTGAATGACAAATTTGCACGGGACTGACCTGAATGTTAAACAGGCCCAGCCTGCTCTGTCCTCCCCAGTGCGGGGGGCTGGAGCACGTTAGGGACAACATCCATCCCATCTGGGGATCCCATCAGCACCCGGGCCCCCACACGGGGACACCCTGTCCTGGCCACACTCCCCAGCAGTCCCCAGACAGTGATTTAGCACCAACAAGGCTTAGAGGCAGACTGTGTGTGCAGCCCTGTGCCAACACCGCAGCACCAGCGCACGCACCAGGCATGGGGAGCAGCCCCGGGCCAGGAGCAGAGAGCCAGCTCCCCATGCCAGGGCAGGAACAGCCCTGGCAGCCTCCCTGACATCTGTCAGGACACAAACACCACCAGGGCATTTCACTGAACTGCTCCTGTACCTGCACATGCTGCACACAGAAACATGTTCCCAGGCTGGAATGCCTCAAAGGAAGGAACTCCTCCCTGGCAGGGTGGGCAGCCCTGGCACAGGGTGCCCAGAGCAGCTGTGGCTGCCCCTGGATCCCTGGCAGTGCCCAAGGCCAGGCTGGACACTGGGGCTGGGAGCAGCCTGGGACAGTGGGAGGTGACCCTGCCCACAGAATGAGATGAGTTCTGAAGTCCCTCCCAATCCAATCCTTGACCTCATTCCCTGAGCACTGTTCCTGCAGCACACTCAGCGTGGGGGAAATCCCCCACACAATTTCTGGTGCAGAGCTGCTGCGTGTACAAACTGTGTAAGGGATCATGTACAGAAGGCCAAGACTTGCAGCTTCCCACAAGTTTTTCCAAAGAGGGGCATTTATGCTCTTGGAGACTCCCACCATGACTGCCTTTCTTGTATCACATTTTCCGTTTACTTCTTACTATGGTCGCAAAAAAAGATCAGCTTCATCCTTCCTTTGTGCTGTGACGGGAAGCAGTGAAAGGGAAAGGTGACAGACAAACCCCAGCGAAGAAAGCTCCTGGGAGGGAAGTTACTGTGGAGGTCCAGCCTCAAACACTACAGCATCTCTGTGAAAACAGAGAGGAAGACTATGGACAGTCACAAAGTTGTATCACAAGGTGGAATCCAGGAGAGCACAGGAACTGGAAGAGCAGCTGGAACATCCAGGAGAGCACAGGAACTGAAAGAGCAGCTGGAACATCCAGGAGAGCACAGGAACTGAAAGAGCAGCTGGAACATCCAGGAGAGCACAGGAACTGAAAGAGCAGCTGGAACATCCAGGAGAGCACAGGAACTGGAAGAGCAGCTGGAACGTTCCCGTGGCCATGCCCACGCTGCAGGAGCTCAGACAGGCATCCCTCCTGCCCACCTGCAGCCACGCCACACAGACAGTGACAGGAGCACTGCACAGCCCACCCACACTGCGGGACACACACACCTCTGCCCGAGGCCTGCAGGAGGCAGCAATGACAGCTCTGCTCCCCAGGGAAGGCTGGGGCAGTACTGGAGCAGTTCCACACCCCTCACAGAGCAGCAGAGGAGTCGCTCCGAGAGCCTGAAACCCTGCAAGCCCTGTGCCGGAACACAACAATCCAGGGAGTGGAAAAGAACAAATTAGCATCTTCCAAGGAGCCTCTCACACGTCTGCAGAGATGCTGGCTTGCAGGAAGACAAAGGGAAGCGTGCCCTTTCCATGCTGTATGAGCTCAGGAGGAAGGCTGATGGCTGAAGCACAACCCCTGCTCAGAACCAGGGCTCCTGCAAGCACAGACAACACTCAGCCCTGCTTCTTGTCCCCTGGCTTGGACCTCTCCTGAGACCTCATTCTGGACACCAGGGACACACCTGCCAGTGACAGCATTCCTCTCCGTGGAATTCGAGCACAGGGTACACAAAGCACTGGCTAAGAAGCTCGGTGATTGTCACCTGACCCCAGTCGGACACAGCTGTTCCAGCCGCGCTGAAGGGACATTAGACATGCCACAGGGCACAGCTTTCCCACTTTGATCCTGCAGGTAGCATCTCTAACACCCAGAAAGGGACTCAGTGGCCTTGTGCAGGAGGATTGCTGGCCTCAGGGCTCCCCACTCCTTGCCTGGCCCCGGGGCGTGGTGCATTAGCTCTCCTCAGAGCTGAGAGCCGATTAGAGGCAATTCTCCCGAGAAAGGAACTCTCCCAGAAGACCGGCTGCTCAAATTGCCACATCAATCTTGCTCACCATCCCTAAGAGAAGCTTATTCAGGAGAGAAAGGAAAATAGGGCTTAGCATAAGCCACTCTAGCACAAAGCCAGACAGGCATTCCAACCAGACTGTGCTATTACACCTGGAACAGCTCAATTGCATCCCGGGAACCAGGAGCCCACATCTGTGAGGCGTGAGTGGATGTGTTTGGATGAGGCTGGGTGAGCTCAGGGCATTGCAGGTGGCACCAGGCTGCCCCAGGCCCTGCCAGGGCATGGCACAGCTCTGGTTCTTCCAGAAAGGAACCGCCCTGCTGGCAGCAAATGGCACACAAGGTCTCCTCTGGAAAGGAGGACGACCTGAACACTGCCTGGGTGGCCACAAGCCACAGGGAAAGGAGAGGCTCTGATCAGACGCTGGTGGGTTTTTACCCAGCTCTGAGGAAGGCTGCTGCCAGCTCTGAGCAGGATACACCCCAGTGCAGATGAAAGGGGAAGGAATGCAGTCCATGTGGTTCCCACGAAGGCTGTACCAGGGAAGAGCCCACGCTCACAAACCCCTCCTCTTCCGTGAGCAGGTACTGAAACCTGCCTCTCTTCCAAGCTGAGATCAATAGCTTGTGACAGAAATGGGATTTTATTTTAATGAAAATTATAATAGCAACCAGCATGAGAAGCACTACAGT
The DNA here is from genome assembly GCA_013399945.1 of Ploceus nigricollis. NCBI lineage: Eukaryota > Metazoa > Chordata > Aves > Passeriformes > Ploceidae > Ploceus > Ploceus nigricollis. The sequence continues at coordinate 108,050 of VXBC01000228.1, forward strand.
CAGAAATGTCATCTTTCCATCACGCAAATATTCTGAATCACCTTTAAAAGCAGCTCAGAGTGTTTTAGTGCTGTCAGTGCCATCTGACACAGTAAATCTGCATGTTAAGCCTTACCCTTGATTTCAATAGAAGCCATAAATGGCACCTTTGGACCCATGGCCTCACCTGGAGGGTGGGCTGAGGTCCCTGACAGGCTCTAGAACAAGCTGTGGCAGGAGCAGGAGCCCTCGGCTGGCGTGGGAAGAGCCAGGAGCATGTCACAAGGAGTAACTGTTGCACAGAGTGATCTGTCCAAGGAGTTCAATAACCCCAGGGAACAGTTCCCAGGAACAGCTGAGCACTGGTAAAGATTCAGAGGGACATTAGCTCAAAGTGCTATTAAAGGATTCATGATAAGAAGAAATAGACTTTAAACTTGAAAGGACACAAAGGGGCGGGGAGAGCAGTCTACACAAAATGGAAACTACACAAAAGATTTATCAGCACAATTTCCTGCTTTCAATTTCCAAAAGTTAATACAAACCCTAGTCACAGTAGGAAGTCCTTGGTGCATTCCTTAACCATCAGTCACACTCACTTGGACTACAGCAACGTGGAACAGCCACTTCCAGAGGAGTCTCCCACTCCAGACCCAGCTGGTGACCAGCTCCTCGCCTCGGCGAGGTCCCCAGGTGACCCTCCCCAGGTGTCAGACCCTGGACCTGCTGTGGCAAAGGCAATTAATGCACTCCTTACACTGCTTCGCTTTCAACCCCAAACCCTACACAGCACCACTTACACCCTGGTTTTTAAAGAAGGGAGTTCAACAGCCATGCTCAGCAGATGCCTCTGCACAGCACATCCCACATGACAAACCTCTGCCACCCGCAGCCCTCACCAGGCTGGCACAGCCCCTGGGAGTGACTTGCCTTCCTTCCTTCCCGTAATGCCTGGCCCAGCCAGCTGCCAGACTGTTGTCTGGATGTTCCTGGGAGTTGTGCAACCCACTCCCACCCGAGGCAGCGGGCGGCTGAAAGGGAAGCACCACAATCGCCAGCACTTCTCCACTCAGGAATTTCTAATGGCAAAGATACGGGGCTGGATCTGAGCAGCCCATGGCCAAAGCAAAGAATGAAAGGAATGAGGGAAGGGGAATGGCGGGGAGCTCAGCCCCAGAGCCATGGAGCAGGATGAGTACTGCAGCAGAGTGGAGGGACAGATGGATGGAGGCTGCAGAGCTGCGCCGCAGCAGCGTGAGCCGCCCCGCGCTGCCATCAGGCATGGCTCGGAGACGCACAGCCCGGGAAATTGGGAGGAGAAACCCAATCTGTTATGTTGTACATCCGTGTGCCTTACGAGGCCATTACCATGGAATCCGGGTGCTTCGCATTCCATTGCAAACGAACACGTCTAATAAAGTGAGTCACTCCATGCAAGGCTTAAAAATAGAAAACTTATAATCATCTCCACTACGGTTTGCATAACCTGCCATTGGCGCAGGAGCATTGTCTAATTTCTTCCTTCCCAAAGCTCCTCACGTAAGTTTGGGACAATGAGGTGCAGACTGATGTCCCTCCGGGCTGAGCTGAGTCCTGCAGTGCTCCTGCCTCTCCAAACAGCTGCAGTCCTACCCTCACTCCCTCCAATGCAGCTCTCATCCCTCTCGCAGGACTACCATGAGGTGGCCACGGTGACAGCAGCAGCGAGGACAGGGTTAAGCTCTGACTGGGGGTACTTTCAGCCTTTACAGCTGTACTGCTCTGTTACCGGCAGTTCAGGGTGTGTCAATGCAGGAAGCGGCCAACTAACAAGAAAAAGGGGATGTAACCAGAAAATAACCCAGTTAGCACCCTCTTAAGCAGGTCATCTAGCAAGCTGCCTCTCGTGTGCCTTTGAGAAGCCGGGAGTGGTTAATGTCACACGGGATGTCAGGCCAGAGCAACTGAAGTAGCTGGGAAGGAACTGAATAAAGCTCAACGCAACCCGAGCTGGAGATGCTTCCCCTGCAAGGCAGATCTCTGGTGGGGAACAACACACCCCAAGGAAGGGCTCCAGAGGGTCCCACCGCGGCTGACACAGCACGGACACATCCACCCTGCAGAGCCTCCCTGGCCACTCGGGGCTCTCAAACACAACTAGGGCATTGCAATTAAAGTCATTATCCAAGAACACCTCTCCAGCCAAGCACAGGAACACAACCTGTGATATCCAGCCAGCTCACAGGGTCACCTCACAGCTGGGTAACATCCTACACACAGAATTTGAACCCCCAATCCCCCCAGGCCACCCTGTGCCGGTAAGTGGAAGCCAAGCAGCACTTCACCATATGGGGAAAGTCTTTCCCACGCTCCAGTACAGGCAACCAGCTCGGCTCCCATGCCCAAAAGTGGCTGCAGCACTTGTCAGGCACAAAAATAAAGGAGAAACTAAGCAGAAAATAGGTATCCTATCCTCATTCCTCCTCTTGGTCCTGCTGCTTCCAGCTACTTCATCTGCCTTCTGCACTCAGACACCAAGATATTCCCACCCAGCTTTAGATGACAGAACAACTGCTGTGAACTCTGTCCCACAAGGAACAGACTTTTTTAGCTCCTCTTTCGATTGTCTAGTGTTTCGATTTTAGCCTAACCACTTCTTTTTCTTCTGCTTCATTACCCTCCCACTTTACAGATGATGAGGGGAAAAGTCCTCAGTGTAAATCCCTCTTGGAATTCAATAGCAATAGTCTTGCCACAGACAGTAGCATGTTTCTGGGAATGAGGCAACCCTGCAGACAGGGATGGCTGTAATCCCAAGAACTGTATCTAAGAACTGACAGGAATACAAAGAAACTCCAATGTCAACAGGCATTTTGAGCTTTCCCAGCACACAAACATCACAACAAATTTATCAAGTTCTAGATGAAAGTATTTCAATTCCCTCCTGTCCTACTGGAAGGAGTGGGAAGCCTGGTCTCCAGCCTGATCACTGACTAATGTGTGCAGGATGATTTCCATACTTTTGTGTTCTTGTGCCAATGTTTTTTTAACTTAAACTTCTCAAATAGTCACTCTTGCTTTCGCTGTTGGTGGGGGTTAATATCAGCCATCAACCACACACACAACACAATGACTGTAAGCCAATTACTGCCACTAGAAAGAAACGCTCCTGTCAGATACAGTTAATTTATAGCTGTTTCCCATATTTTTTTAATATTCTTCATTGCGTTCTTCATATTTTTAATGCGGGTATTTGAACAGACAGTCTGCCAGTTCAACTTGATCCCAATGCTGGCACTTTATCCATGCTCCTCCTTCCACTCCCTAGCCAAAGACTCAAGGAGCAGGGGTTAGAAAACAAGGTGCTTTGCTTTTTACAAGACTGGACATATACCTGCACACACAAACAGGAACCTGCTCAAAAAATAGCTACAAACTAGGTGAATACCTAGGTGTGGCAAGGAAGTAGCCTAGTTTTATATCCTGGGATACAGATTGAGACCTGATAGCACACGCAAATCTAATCCTGGAGGAGGGGCCTGCGTTCAGAATCGCTCTGAAATCAGAATCAACGCTTCGTTTGAGAAGCTTTGCAAAGCAAATAAAAACAACCCAGTCCAAGACTTTGGACTCCATCCACAGGATCTGGCTGTGATTCGGGGTGAGTTCACCTGGAAACCCCTGGAGACAGAGCTACACGCTCGCTCGGGAACCTGGCTCAGAGAGAGCCATTTAGGGATATGGAATGTTTCCAAAATCAATACTGTGATGTTGTGGAAGAGGTCTGATTACAAACTGTCTGTTTGTTACGTAACAAAAGCTGTTTCCTAAAGTGAAGCTTTTTGGAAGAAATAGGCTGCATCTACATGACCAAGAGCTAATTAGTGGAGCCCTAGAGCCCAAGAGCTGCTGCTGCAAACAGCTCTGTGGTCTCTGCCCCACAGTGTTTACCCCAAGTGGCTCCAGTCTGAGCCACAAGCACCCATGGAGCAGTGGAAGTGCAGGAATCCTTCCTTCCTTAAAGGGTGATCTTTCATGTCTGTCGCACCTGCTTCAGCTTTCTTTTTCCACCCTTTAATTTTTATTTCACAGAATCCCCAAAAACACTGAGGCTGGGAAAGCCCTCCAAGGTCATGGAGCCTGAGCTGTGCCCAGTCCTCATCTTGTCCCCAGCCCAGAGCCCTGAGTGCCACCTCCAGAATTCCTGGGACACCTCCAGGGATGGGCACTCCAAACCTCCCTGGGCAGTTCCAATCCCTGAGCACCCTTTCCATGGGGAAATTCCTGCTGCTGTCCCCCCTGAGCTCCCCTGGGCCAGCCTGAGGCCGTTCCCTCTCCTCCTGTCCCTGTTCCCTGGGAGCAGAGCCCAGCCTGTTCCCGTTTCCCACCTTGGCCATGGTGTCCCTTGCCCAGTGGGTCCCAGGAGGGTGGCAGGGACAGGGATCAGCACCCTGGTGCTCACATCCTGTGCTCCCAGCAGCTGCTGGAGCACATCCCACCATGACACAGCTAATCCCTGCAAAAAAAATTGGAGGTGCCAACTACAACCACGAGGCCAAGAACATACAGTGGCTTAGTTAATCTGTACAGCCAGGCTGGCAGAGCTCTGCTTGAGACTGAGGGTACCCAGCCCATAAAAAGGCAAAATACCTCCCCAGGTCCCATTTGCCAGCACACAAACAAGCACCAGCACAAGGAAGATATTGCCTACCTGAGCTACTTGCAAATGCCAAGCCCTGTTTTGAAACCATCAGCTACGAGTGGAAGGTGAAAGTCACAACTGCAAACTGACAGCAGAAAACCCACATTTCTTTCAAATGTTTGCTAAAGCTTGCAGAGACTTGTGTGGAGACAAAGCAGGCAGCAGCAAGGAACCCGTAGGAGCTGTCCTTTGGAAAACTGCCCTGCATGAGTGGCCTCTGCACTGACCACATCCTGCCAGTTGCCTAAATTCCTGTCGGGGACAGCCAGCAGGTAGAAATGGATCTCTAGAGAAAATACTACATTATGCAGCAAGGTCTAGTTCACAACGTTGTTATTATTACTGTGGTCCTGTGCACATACATAATTAAGCAAAACAAAGTGTAAATCCATATATACATACAACCAAAGTAATGCTACAAATTGGATACAAGGAGTGTGAATCATTTTTTATGCACACTTGTGCCTACTCAAAACTTCCATGCAACTTCAGACTAAGTAAACTGCTAATGCCTAATGTTAAAATGAATAATATTCTGTTATTGCTGTTGAAGGGGCAATACTGGACTTTCCTTTACATGTTAACACAGAAGGATTCTGAACTATCAGACCAAGTCTTTACTGGCTAATCAGCCACAGCTCATCACTGAAAATTCCTGAAGAACTGTAACCATGAATAAGTGAGGAAAAGAAAAGGGTGGAAAGGAGCAGGGAAGAGAAGAAAATGCAGCTCCTTTGGAGGGGAGGAGAGCCCCAGCTTCCCAGCAGCAGGCGAAAGGAGCTGCTCTCAGCACACCTGTACCACCTGTTCACAGTGACACGAGAAGAAGCCAAGGAGGGCGTAAATCTGGCTGCTTTTGAACCCAAGCTCTCCACACACACATTTACATCTGTTCCTGCAGAACTAGGCTTACAAACATTTACTGGCTGCTTCATAGAGGGAAGAACTCCGAGAAGTTCAGGACACCAAGCCATGGTCCCACGGGTACGTTCAGCGGAAGTAATAACTTACTTTCATTTTACAAAGTTCAGTGTATCTACAGCTGCGCTATATTTAACCAAGAATTCTGGGGGTTTTTATAATGGGAGATATTACTTCTATCAGCTCCGTCCAAGAAAAAAAACATAGTTAACGAGCTCTGCAACCTCCTTATTTATTATATATAGATACCTACAGGCACACAGCAGCTGTCCTGGACAGGGAGACACTGAGGCTGGACCTGTCGTTGTGGGACACTCTCAGGGAGCACAGGGATGACCCACACACAGGACAGCTGCCAGGGGCTCTGCACCACTTCTGTAAAACTGCCACACTCTCATTTTATTTGGTATTTTCTTTTTCCCATCCAAAAGCTTAAATAAGAGAGGAGGAGGAGGTTGAGAGCAGGAGGAGGCTGGTAGTGAAAGCTGCTGGGTAAGATCATAGAATCATGGAATGGTTTTGGTTGGAAGGGACCTTAAAGCCCATCCCATCCCACCCCTGCCACGGCAGGGACACCTCCCACTGTCCCAGGCTGCTCCAGCCCCAGTGTCCAGCCTGGCCTGGGGCACTGCCAGGGATCCAGGGGCAGCCACAGCTGCTCTGGGCACCCTGTGCCAGGGCCTGCCCACCCTCCCAGGAAGGATTTCTTCCCAATATCCCATCTACCCGTGCTGTTCTTGAGCCTTACACATGGAATGATAAAATCCCAGGATGGTTCGGGGGGGAAGAGACCTTAAAGATGCTCTGGTCCCACCCCTGCCATGGCAGGGACACCTTCNGCCCGCTGCGGCCTCCTCATCCCCGGGCTTGCGTGATGGGGGTCGCCGCCCATGGCGGCCCCTCCCCGGGGCTGCGCCGGTGGCGGTACCGCAGGCGGTACCGGAGGCCTCCGGCCCACGCGTGGGGCCCGGCTCCACCGCCCGCACAGCTGATCGTGGTCTTCAGCTGTCTGGGTGTCATTTCAAGTCAGTAAACAACTGCGAGGATTGGATTTCATGAGTTCTGCAAAGTCAGTGATATTCAGTCACTGGTGATGGGAGCAGTGTTTATCCCAGGAACATTAGTGCTCTTAAAAGGGGCTAAGATCTCAAGGGGCAGCTGGAATTAGTACATACTCCGGCTCAGCAGCTGTCAACTGAAGAGAAAGATTTGAAAATAAAAGTGGAAAAGACCAGAAAATGATTCGTTGTTTTCTAAGGATACGGTTTTAGGGGGTGTGTTTTTTGGAGCACGTGAGAACGGAAGAAGAATTAGGATTTAAAAAAAAANGGCAGGATGCGGAGGAGAGGCAGGCAGGATGCGTTTGAAATGCGTTCATAATAAAAGGCAACCGCAGTGTTCAGCG
>VXBC01000228.1:146539-166563 GCA_013399945.1 Ploceus nigricollis
CGCCCGAGGGCACCGACACCGCGCTCGGGTCACCGGCACCGCGCCCGGAGCCCCGCGGGTCCCGGGACCGGGATGCGCTCACGGGGGTCCCGCGCGTGGAGAGGGAGGAGGAACCCAAACTCCGCCGGTTCGTCCGGAGGGGACGGAACTTCAGCCTCTCGCCTCGGGAGACAATATAACGCCCGTGGGAGGCTGGGGGAGGCACGCCCGGGATCGGTTTTACTCCTCCGTGCCACGCGTCCCGCGGTGCCCACGGACACGGGTGAGGGGCAGACTCTCCCCGCAGCTGGCGGGGAGCGTCCCGGTGCCGCATTCCCGTCCCGGTGCCGTAACCCGGTCCCGGTGCCGTAACCCGGTCCCGGATCCCCGTCCCGGTGCCGCATGCCCAGCCCGGGTGCCCGGGATCTGCGATCCGCGGCTCTGCAGCCCCCGGTGCGGGCGAGCCCTGAGCACCCGGTTTGCCGGGGAAGGGGCTTTGCGGCTCGGTCAGGCGCACAATTCCGAGCATAAAGAGTTGTGAGAAGGAATAAAAGTCGGTGCCGTGGCCGGCGGTGCTGCGGGGCCAAGGAGCGGGGCTGGGGCAGAGGCGGGTGCTGCCTAATTCATCCTGAGCGGGTCTTGAGCTTGGGATCGCCACGGGCACGGGGCTGGAGCAGTTGTGGCTTTAACCTGAACAGTGCACATGGAATACAGATATGCCCTAAATATATATAGAGAATATAGACGTTCCTTCAATATGTGTAAATAAATACGGAAGTGTAAATGTCTGTCCTAGAGAAGGGGTTTAAAATGCAAAAGAAAGACAAAAACCTGTTTATAGAAAGAATTTAACAACTCGATCCCCCTCTAAATATCCCCCAGCTGCTCCCAATTCCTCCCAGAAATCAGCTGCTTCCACCACTTCAATCAGCGCCCTTTGCAGTAACTTTTCGAATAGCTTTAACCCTCTGCACCTGGGGAAAGCAGAATTTATCCTTCCCAGGCGGCCATTTCACACCTGCCTCGGCTTTTCCCCGCAGTTTCCCCCAGGTCCGCAGCTCCCCCGGGTGCGCTCCTGCCCCGGCCGGGCTCGCAGCGGAGCGTGCGGAGGAGCCGAGCCCGGAGGGACCCGCCCGGCCGGACCCGGGCAGCGAGGTGGGCTCGGGCACCGAGGGGGGCTCGGGAAGGGAGCGCTGCCAGGGCTGGGGATGGGCTGGGGGCTGGAGAGGGGAGCGCTGCCACAGCCTCCGTGCTCCCTGCGCTCCTGCCTGCCGCGCTCTGCCGGCTCCGCGAGGCAGGAAAGGAGGAGGAAATGCTGAGCACTGTGTAGAGAGGCTGAGAGAAACGTTCAGAGTGGGAGCTCAAGGCGGAATATGGAGCTGAAGGAATAATTTTTAACTGGTGGTATCAATGGGAGGATTTATTAAAAGATTTCACTTCTCCAGGCTCGCAATATTCCAGATCAATAGCTATCTTAATTATCTTAGCTGTGTGCTGCTGCTGGAATTTGTTACTGCCCGTTCTGCTGGGCTCGTGTGAGGAGCAGCCGGACCCATCCCGGTGTGTTCCCTCGGAATTCCAGGTTTGGTAGTTCCTTACCACCACACTGGGCTGATTTGAACCCAACTTTCTGTTTTGCTCACACAATTGCGATGTTTTCTGTGGAGTTACTCCCCGGGTGCACCGAGGTGTAAGACTGGAGTGTGCTTGCTTTGTCTGGAGGTCACACTGGTGTTCCCGAGCCCGGGAGGATCTCTGCTCCTCTCCAGAGCTGGGCACCTTCCTCCTCCTGATGTGGATGGGGGAGGAGGTTACAGCAAGGCACAATTATCCCAAAAATGCCGAGATTTCCAAACCTGACGAACGAACCGGGGGTGGATCCAGGCCAGGTGTCTGGGCTCACCCTGCCCATCGTGTTCCACTGGTGACATTTAATTTCAGCCGCGTTTTTCGGAGGCTCTGGACGATGTGGTGATGTCCTGGGTGTGCTGAGCTCCGAGTGCCACAGACCTGGGCTGGCAGAATTCCCAGCTGGCGGCTCGGGGACGGGGAGGTGCCGTGCTGCTCCTGCAGATGAATTGCCTGGGGCACCAGCCCCGCGCGGGAGCTCGGCTGGTTCGGGAACGCAACCGGCAACAGTTGCTTTCCTAATTATCCTCATCCGTGTGTCACGGGCACCGCGAGCAGCCAGCAGGAATTCACGTCCGGGGTGGTCAGAGCTGGGAAATCCATGTTTTCTGTGATTTTACCCTCCTGCCTTTTCTCTAGTGGGAGAAATCCCCGGACTGGCTGCATGCAGAAAGCACCTTGGATGCACCTGTGGCTGATTTTTATGTATAAGTAAACCCCGTGCTGCATAATCTGCACTTGCTGAAACGTTAGCCCTGAGTAACCTCTGCAGCTGGGGATGGTGCAGAGGGAGATGTTGGTATTCATGAATGTTTTGACATATTTGACATTTCCTATATGGTGTGCTTTCTCTGTTTTCCTGATTTCCTCCTGTCTCTGCTCCCCTGGTTTAGCAGTGAAGAGTTTCCTTCTCTGGTGCTGTGGCACAACGTGGAGAAGCTCGAGCTTTGTGGGTTTGTTTGGTTTTTAATTTATCTTATTTCACAGTATGTGTCTACCAGAGCAGTGGTGTGATTGCATTTTGGTGGGGTTGTTGATTTTAAGGGGTGCAGGGCTGGCCAGGAGAGCTCCTTTAGATGAAACAGGTGATTTGTGTTCTCCTGCCAGGCGGCCTGGCCGGCCTGCAGGTCCCTGAGGAGCTGAGGGCTGCCTGCAGGGCTGGAGCTCCCTGCAGGTGCAACAGGAACGTGTTTGGGTGGGAACAAACGAGCAGGGCAGCGCTGCTGGAGCCGGGGAGGAGGCTGGGGCTGGCTCCAGCTCCTGCCTGCTCTTTGCTGCACCAGGGGAAGGTGCCAGGCTGAGGGACCCGGGAGAAATCTGCTTGTGGACCAGTGTAAACAGCACATTTCATTGAACAGGCCTCTTGTCTAGCCAGAGAATTTCTAATTTTTATTCAAGTCTTTATAATTCTCTGTCAGAAACCAAATCTCATTTGTAATTTTGGGGCCACCATTAGGATGAGAATTTCTGTAGCAAAACTCTGGTGTTCTGGTCACTTCAGCCTTTCCTCCTCAGCTCCTCATTTCCAGCTGAGCTCCTTTGGTGAGCTGGAGGAGTTTAACTCAGATGAATGTTCCCGCTGAGGAGAAGTGATGTTTGACCAGGGCTTGTGTGTGGACACTCAGCTTTTCTGTGTCAGCCCCTCGGGGGCTGGAGCCTGGTGCCCTGCCCAGCTGTGGGGGTCCCTGGGGTGGCTTTGGCAGCCCTGGTTGTTGCTGTGCGTGCTGGGCTGATGCTCTGCCTGAATTAATGGCTTTAACAGGACGGCTCTGCTCTGCAGCACCAGCAAACCCAGCTTTTCGTGCTTCTTGTGTGCCTCAGTGAAGGCACAGGGACTTGCATGTCTTAATAAACACCAAATAGCATTGCTTAGCTCATTTTTCTTGACGAATTTGGTTTGCTACAAAGCAAAACCCAAAGTTTTAATTGTTATTTCATTTTAACGTTCCACACAAATGCCACAGTGAGCTGCAGCACCCCAGCCAGAACTGCTGTGCCACAGGGATAAAACAAACAGCAAAAAGTCTTTTCTGTGTGCTCCCAGCCTGCAGGGCAGCTGGGGCAGGGCCGGGCTCTGGGTGACCACTGCTGGCCCTGGGGGCTGCTGGTGGCACTCTGAGGGTTTGGGGGAACAGGGTGAGCCCTGCCCCAGCCTCCCAGAGAGACAAAGGGACACAGTGAGCTCGGGGGCTGAGCCTCACAGGCCAAGGCTGCAGAGCCGGGCTGCCAGCCCCTCTGGACATGTCCTGGCTCTGGGGAGGGACGGTCCCCAGGCCCCACGGTGGGGACACAGGCACCCATGGGGAGGCTTTGCTGCTCACCTGCCCTCCCTCCTGGCTCTGCTGGCTCTGGCTCAGCACAGCAGTGCCCTGGGGCAGGGGCATGGCGCTGGGCAGGGATGCTGCACCCCAGAAATGTCCTGGGGTCAGAGCCCCCCCAGTGCCCAGAGTGACCCCCCGGGCTGCACAGGGGCAGGGCACAGCTCCTCTGGTCACACTCTGCAGGTGTCTGGGCACAGCCCCTGCCCTCCTGACATGGGCACGGCGTTCCTGCAGGATTACCTCTGAGCTGCCTCTCCCCGCACTGCCCTGCCTCGGCACAGCTCCCAAACGTCACCCCTGTGGTCACCTCCCCTCCCTCCCTGGCAGCCTGCGGAGAAGCTGCCCCATCCTGGAAGGGCTCAGGCCAGGCTGGACATGCCTTGGAGCAATCTGGGATGGTGGAATGGGATAAGGTCCCTTCCAAGCCCAGCCACTCTGGGATTCTGTGACTCCCTGGTGCTCCAGGTCCTTTCTGTAGGAGCTGTGTCGTTGTTACACAGCTGGGTGATTGTCTTTCAGAGCCAGGTAAGAAGTTTGGGACCCTCAGCTGTGGCAGTTTTACCTCATTGCTGTTAGAAATGGCACACACAGGGGTGGGAGAGCAGGAATCTGTGGGCTCTGTGGGATCAGGACTGGCTGCTCTGCCCCAGGGCCTGCAGAAGGTTCAGGACTCTGGTACTTTCAGAGCACAGCCTTTCCCTAAAGCTGCCATGAAGTGCTTTTTCCTGTTCTGCTGTACAATTGGGATTTCCCTGGATGTGTCTGGAGAGCATGGGTGTGATTTTTGAGTGATGTGACTTCCAGTGTCTGGTCATGAATTTTGCAGCCATAGGCACGTGAGTATATGGCATCAAAAACTGCTGAAACTCAGGGCTGGTCAGCACAGCATCACAGCATTTTATAGAAATATTTATAAAATGTAAATGATGGAGGGTCCCAAAGAACAGCACCCCAAATTCATATATTAATGATATTTATGTTATGAATAATCTCCTGTGTAACAGAGAGCACAAAGAAGGACACTAAAACACATCTGGGCCTATTACAAATTAATTTCAAGTCACATCCTGATGTCTTTTCTCCTGAAAACCTCCTTAAAAAAGATTCTTTGTGCTAATTCCTGAAGATAAACTTATAGAACTGAAAGAACTGTTACATTTTTATTTCATTGCATTTCCTGGCACGAACAAATACAGTTCATGTGTCCACAGTGCTTTCCCCATCTGTAAGTGAGCAGCAGGGCCACAATGAGAAATGAGAAATGCATATTCCATAAAACACATTGGGGTTAGAGTTGCATTTTTAACAGATTTGCAAGCAAAATATGATTTAATGGCAAAGTTACCCGGAGAAAGTCCCTGCTATTAGTGAGGTGGTGCTGAAATGAATTCCCAGCCTCTGCTCTCTGCCTTTGGAGACATCTTAGGGGAGAAAGCTGCAGGTTCAGCAACCCAGGGCCTGAAGAGAAACCCCTGGCACTGTAATCCCAAGAGTACCTGAGCCATGGAAAAATGGAGCAGGTTCATTTTCTGTAGGGATCAGAGGCTGACAAGCCCTGGGAGCATTCCCACCTGTTTGTGCTGGAGTCTGTGCTTCCAGCAAGGAATCCTGGCTCTATGCATCTGGCCCCAAGTTTATTAATAATATTTAATGGGGATTGATACTCTGGAGATCTTCCTTTAGGGAAAGGGAAAAATTAACCAGGAGTTGCTTCTTTTGGTGCAGAAGATGCCATGCCATGGCACCCCGTGCTCCAGGCTGGATTGCCAGAATCACCAGGCTGGATTACCTGAGTTTCCAGCCCGGAGCTGGGAATGCAGATGGGAATGTGCTGGAAATTCTGAGGCCGTGTCCCACCAAATCCTCTCTGAAAGAGGAACTAAAAAGGGGCAGGCTGGGGGCACTTTTCCAACTCTGAGAGTCCTTTGCAGTGAGAAGTGGGGATGTGCTCTGGGTGAGGCAGTGACTGCAGCACCAGGGCTGGGCAGTTCTGGGGTGCCTGAGTTTGGGACAGAGGCAACGTTCACTCTCCTGGTGAGCCCCAGTGTCTCTCCTGGCCATGCAGGATCATCTCCTGTCTGTTTGCCCAAGCCAGGGGCTCTGAAGTGCAGCAGGGTTGGCAGTGAGGGTGTCACAGCTGTCAGTGGGTGACGCTGCCCTGCTGCACTCCAGTGGACTTTGCCATGTGCTTTTCCATGGATTCTGCTTGGCCAACAGCTCTTTGCATGGATGTTCCTCAGGATCTGACTGAAATGAGAAATGCAGTTCAGGTGTGGCCACTTCCAGCCCATGGAGAGCTCTTGCTGCCAAGTGCTGAACCCCTTCAAAGCTGATTTTTAAATGAAAGCATTTCTGCGGCTCCGAGCGCGCCGTGGCAGAAATGTATAATTTTACTCGCTGCCGTTTGAAAAGACCCGCTCTCAAACCCCGCTCAAGTTGCAAACAGAAGTGATCTTGAGAGTCCTCCTAATCCCTACTGGATACCCCTGTGCTCCATAAATACCAATCGGCCCTCCCTGCCCCCCGGTCTGGCACGGCGAGGCGCGGTTGGCAGCGCAGTGCCGAGCAGATGTGCTGGGAGCTGCTGCACGGGGCAGAGCACAGCTGGAGAGCCCGCTGCAGCACATGCACCGCGGGCTGGCTGCAGGAGCTCCGGGCTCCGGGAGGGTGTGCGGGGCTAAGGGATGGCCCCTCTCTTTCTCTGCAGATAGCGGCGTGAGGAGGTGGGGCTGCAGAGCTGGCTCCAACGAGGGTGTTTGGCAAAACCAGCCGTGTTAGAAGTGATGGGGAAAGGAGCAGTTGGTCATGTGAAAAGCGTTTCTTAATTGAGCTGGAGAAGTGCTCTGGAGCCGAAAGCTGGGGTCCTCGTCACGAAGGTGCTGGGAATGGCTCACTCCAGTGCTCTGCTGGCCCCAAACCAGGACAGGCTCCTCCTGCCCTGCTCCCAGCACAGGGAGAGGGACATCTGCTGGGATGGCACCGGGCTGACCCCACGGGCTGACCCCTGCCTGACCCGCGGGGCTCAGTGCGTGCTGTGCCCCGAGGCCCGGGCTGCAGGCTGGGGAGCCGCAGGGAGCGGGAGCAGGGCTGCAGCTCCCCCAGCCACTCACGGCCCGGACGGGCGTGCTGGCCCTTTGGCTGTGCTCGCTGGCCACCGCGTCCCTGCCGTGGCCAGGAGGGTGGCAGGGGGAGCTGTGGGGCTGGGGAGGGTGATGCTGGGGAGGAAGGACCCTCCTGCCCTGGGGCAGCGCCCAGGACGGGCAGGGAGCCCCGGCCAGCCCTGCCCGCGGAGCTGGGGGTGGCTCCCGGCTGGCTGTGCCCTCTGCGCTCCCCGTGTGCGTGGTGCAGCGTGTGACTCCAGCTGGAGCCCCTCTGCCCCTCGGAGGGGTTTGCAGAGCCGCTGACCTTTGCAGGAGTGTGCTGGCCAGCGCTGCTGGAGGATGGCAGCGCCTCCCAGCCCTGCCCAGGCTGCCTCGGCTGGGTGCTCCCTGCCCTCCCCAGCCTCCTGGGCTGCTCTGTTGTTTTGTGCTTCCCCAGGTGAAGCTCCTTGGAAGATGTGACTTTTCTTGGCAGAAGAGGCTCCAGGCTACAGGACGGGTTGGGCAGAGGCAGCAGATAAGGAAAATATCCCAAATAAGCCCCCAGTCCCATCCCTCCTGCAGGGACAAACCTGCACCTGCTGTGCTGCCCAAAGTCTTTTCTCTAGAGAGATGGGGAGGGAAACAAAAAGCCTTTTCTGTGACTTACTGAGTTTTGTTTCCTGTTTTTAATCGAGTGACTTAACACTTGGATAAAGGGAATGCTCTCCCTTCAATTGTCTGTGTTTTAATTTTAGTTTTCCCTGCCATGGCAGGAGTCAGTCTCACGTGTCAGAGGCTGTTTCCACAATTATGGTTTGCCTAATGGTCCTTTTGTTGTAATTCATAGGCTAATAGAAGTCAGAGATGGAAAAGACCTGTTAGATTATGGAGTCAATGCCCTGCAAATGCAGGATATAATCTCCCGGATAGAGGATGTATCGGGTATTATTAAACAGATTTTACACTTGATCTTAGCTAAATTATGGTTAGGAGTCATTGGATTCCTGAATGCTGGAATAACAATGGCTTAATTTCGGGTGTTGGGAGAGCACATCTGTATTTAAGTTTACCACGTGGCATTTCTCTGCCTCGCCTCTAGATGTGCCTGATTTCCAAAGGGGAAATTAGAGATTCCCGCCAGAGAGTGGTGTGAGGGAAAATAAAATCCACCAATAAAATATCTCAAAAAAGCCCTTAAATTTTCCTGAGTTAGAGCAGTGCAAAATATCAACTTTTTAGGGAAAATAAAGCTGTAGGAGGAGAAAATCCTCATCAACGTAAGTGCCAGCAGCAAATGTTCATGAAACCCAGCTGCTTTGGCTTTGGGGCTGAGCTGAGCTGGATTTGGGCACAAGTGAAGTCAAAATGTTAAAGAAGACTAAATTAAAACAAACAAAATCCCAAAAATTGCAGAGCCCAGCCTTAAGGGCTTCACCCAGAGGAGCCCAGCTGGGTGTGAGAGCAGCCCCTCTCCCGAGGGTGGGGACAGAGGGGACCTGCCAGGCTGGGGGCTCTGCAGGGAGCACTGGCTGCCCACTGCCTGCTGCTCCAGGGCTTTGCAGCTCAGGGCTGGGGATGTTCCTGATCTGCTGCTCTTCCAGGGACCCCCAGAACGGTTTGGGCTGGAAGGAACCCCAGATCCCATCCTGTTCCATGGGCAGGGACACCTCCCACTGTCCCAGGCTGCTCCAAGCCCTGTCCAGCCTGGCCTTGGGCACTGCCAGGGATCCAGGGGCACCCACAGCTGCTCTGGGAATTCCAGCCCAGCCAGGAATTCCCAATTCCCAATCTCCCAACCATCCCTGTCCTCTGGCAGTGGGAGCCATTCCCTGTGTCCTGTCCCTCCATCCCTTGTCCCCAGTCCCTCTCCAGCTCTCCTGGAGCCCCTTTAGGCCCTGCAAGGGGCTCTGAGCTCTCCCTGGAGCCTTCTCCTCTCCAGCTGAGCACCCCCAGCTCTCCCAGGCTGGCCCCAGAGGGGCTCCAGCCCTGGAGCAGCTCCGTGGCTCCTCTGGACTCTCTCCAACAGGCAAATTTCCTATTTTTAGTTTAATTTCCATGTGGCTGTTTAGAAGGATTCCTGTGCAGGTGGCCCTGCCCTGCCTGCAGCTCCTGCAGTGTCCATCAGCCCTTCCCTCCGTTCCCTGGGTGCTGAGGTGTTTGGGTAAGGCTGGAGGTGTGAGGGACACCCGCCACAGAGCCTGAACCCCTCAGCTCTGGCAGGCTCTGGCTCCTCTCACTGCTGGAGGAGCCCTGGAGAAGGGATCCTTGTTTGAGAGGGGTAAATGAAATGTCTTTCCATCTGTCCTTTCTGTGAACTGGTGTAAAACAGCGTGTGAGGCTGCTCCATCAGGAGAGCCCTGAGCAGCACTGGGGCTGTTCTAGGCAGCACCTCCCTCTTGGGGATGGCAGGGGGCTCATCCCACACTTTGGGAGACATTTGGAGAAAGGAGAGCTGGAGCAGGAAGGGCTCCTTGGGTTAAAAGGCTGCAATTCAAGGGGGGCAGCTTGGCGTGCTGTAATTACAAGATGGGGAAGGTTTCCTCCAGGACAAAGTGCAATTCCTCAGGTCTGAAAAACTTCCTCTGCTCCTTGAGCTCCTCACTGGCAGGAAGAGCAAAAGCCATTGGAGGCTCCTGCCCTGCCAGGGGGCACCGGGGCAGTGCCTGGGGCTGGGCTCCCCTTCCAAGGCTCCTTTTGGGGTGCCCAGTCTGCTCATGTAAAGTATAAATCTGACCTCGAGTTATTTTCAGTGCTGCTCTCCTCTGCCTTTCCTATAATTAATTCCTTGTGTAATTGCTCTGGAAGGGAGTCTGGCCGCTCTGCTGGTGAAAACAGTCGTCATCAGAGATGTGGGAAAAATTGGAACACAAACATGAGCCTCGCAAAGGCCGAGCAGCAAGCTCTGAGATTCTGAGATGGAATTGGAGGAGTAGGAATTATTGCTGCAATCGTTTTTTTTGTGCTTTCCGACCTCGTGCATCTCGAAATAGACGCCTGTAACACACTATTTACAGCATTTTTCTTCCTGGGAGTGTGACTGCAGGAGCCCTGCTGGGCCCAGTGGCATTGTCTGCCAGGGAACAGCCTCGTGGCGTTGTCTCAGAGTTATATTAAATACAAAGCCCATTACGGAGATCAAAATGCAACTTTTAAAGCAAGCTGATGAAACCTTGTCCCTCAGAAGTGAGCAGAGGCTGTCGGTGCCAGGGAGGTGCCTGGGTTGCACCTGCCCTGGGGGAGCTGCCCCTGCTCAGGGCAGGGCTCTGGGACAGGAGAGCTTTATGGTCCCTGCCAGCCCAAACCTTCCTGTGACACACAGAGCCCTCTGCCACTAAGGCATTCTGAAGTTTTTGTGCATAGTTATGCTTGTGGTCTGTGAAAATGTAAACTTTTCCTCCTGGCTGGATCAATGTGAGAACAGGAGGAGTTTTTAAGATGCCCCCATGATTTAGGAGAAGGAGTTTTTAAGATGCCCACACGATTTAGGCTTTCCTGTAGCTGCTGTGAAGTGCCTGGATTTCATACAGAGGGGTTTGGTTTAAAGTGCATTATTTCCACTGCTGAAGGCAATCTGTGTGCTGCCTCCTCAGGAAAGCCCAGAAGGGGAAGGGGGGTGCAGGGGAAGGGGGTGCTTCCCCCATCACAAACAGGAGACTCTCCCGCTCAGGAGCGCGGGGGCCGTGGCTGTGCCCGGCACAGAAAGGGTGTGCTGCACATCCCAGCACATTCCCCCTGTAGCAGGAGCTCAGGAGCCTTCACGGTGCCCTTTACCTGTCACAGCAGATCGGATCTGAGCCTGCCTCCTCGGGCTCGGAGCAGCTCTAAAAGCCACGTCTGAAACGTGCCCTGGGGAGCGCCGGGGCCGGGCAGCCCGAGCATCCCGGGCAGAGGGGATGTGAGTCCCGGGGACAGCGGGGCTGGGCACGGAGAACGGGCTGCTCTCCTCTGCCTGCCCCCCTCCTGGCCACAGCCACACAAACTCGCGTCCACAAGGCAATTAGGACTCTCTGGTAATGATCATTTGCCTGTTTGGTCCTCGGGAGTGGCACCCCTCACACACCCCTGTGTGTGAAGCTTTAGGGGGGTGTGGGGATAAAGGACACGGGTGGTGGAATCTGTGGGATCTCAGACACCTCCAGAAGGACAGAGCCTCATCCTGGAGCTGGTTTTGGGGGGAAAAAAACAGATTAGGAAGCACTAAAAGCCAGAATTAACATTCTAGCTCGCAGTTTAATTGCGTTTATTAATAGGAATAGGGGCTCTTTTTTAAACTTTTTTTTAAATGTAAACTTGAGGCCAAAAATCTGAGGAAAAAACTTCTAAAAAAAGTTAGTGTTTTCCTCACACACGTACAAGTGTTGGGAGCAAAAGGCAGGATGAGTGCTCAGCGTAGGATATTTCCAATTTCTCTGCTCCTAGTACATGGAGAGCAGTCAGGGCTGACCAAAAAAATCCCCACCACACTCTTGCTGCAGGTGCAGCACTGCTCTCCAACCCTGTGACTATTTGCTGTACTCCTGATAAAAGCCCTCCTTTTTTGATGCCATACGTGCAATCCATGTCTTTTTTTCACTGTTCATAAACAATTTTACAGCAGCAGTTGCTGCTCCCTGCAGAAGGCAGAAAAATCTGACTAATGAGAGATTCCAGTTCCAGGTTTCCAAAGGGCAGTTGCTGGAAACATCCATGAGTCAAAAACAGCTAAATGCAAATCACGAAATCCACTTCTGAGGAGCTGAATTTTGGGGCTGAGGAGGCAGGAGAGGCTCTCTGCACAGGCAGGGCTGGGCACAGGGGTTGGAGGGGAAATCCTCGTGGAACATTTCTGTGCTGGAACTATGGGAGCAGCGAGTTGAAATACTCCTGCACTACTTGGGCTAGTGAAGGTATGGCCTGGCCACCTCCTTTATCTCAGTAGAAAAGGACACAAATTAAAAAATGAGGTTATTTATTGTTTTTGTGGGGATTTTTTTGTGTTCTTTGTTGGTTTTTATGGGCAGGGCCACCTTCCACTACCCCAGGGTGTTCCAAGGCCTGACCAGCGTGGCCTTGGGCACCTCCAGGGATACAGGGGCAGCCACTGGGGCTCTGCTCAGCTGGGGCTCTGCCTGTGTGTCTGTCCTGTGTGTCTGTCCCGCAGGCTTTGAAGCCCAGGTGAGCGAGCAGAGAGCTGTCATTCCCCAAAGGTCCCTGGTCACTGTTCAGCAGGATTGGGTGATTTATTCCCAGTGCCTAACTGGAACAGGAGCAGGAGTGCTCTGGATTCTTGGCCTCTTGGAACAGATTCTCTGCAGTGAGCAGAGGAATTAATATTAATCCACGTGTGGCTTTATAGGGCAGAGCTCAGTTCCAGTTTTACACGAGGTGCTCTGCCACAGTTTGACCAAAGTCCCCAGCCCAGACCACGGCAGATCCACTCACCCCTGAGCTCATGGTGCCCACAGTGCAGCCCCTGCCTGTCTGGGGGTTCTGGGAGGAAGCCTGGTGGGCTGTGGCCGTGCCCCAGTGCAGGTCCCACCTGTGCCTGTGCCAGGGCTGCCCTGGAGCACACCTGGTGATCCCCAGGCTGGCTGGGGACACGGAGCCGCTGTCCCTCGGGTTTGGGGGCCCTGCAGTGCCCCAGGAGCGGCTCCATCTCTGCTCTGGGGCGCAGCACCTCGCTCAGGCAGCGCTCCCCGCTGCCAGAACACATTTAATGCCTGTGCTCCATAAAAGATCATTTCTTTCCAGGGAGAATTAACGCACGCGGGATGAGAGCGGTCCATATGTATAACCCATGCACGGTTATTCCTACAATTACAAGTAAGGGAGTGATAATTACCATGGCAATTTGCTTCTTTATGGATGAGATTTCTTCAAATAGATGCAGGAATATCTCCTCTCTGTCTCTGTGTCCTTATGTTTAGCTTTTCTCCCAGATAAAGGTTCCACGGCAAACATTTTAAGGAAATTGGAGGTGCTTACTGGAAAGCCTCCTTTTTAAAAATGTTACAACATTTCTCGCCAGTCATAGAACCAGCCAAAGAAAAAATTGTCCTTAAGAGTCCCCATATCCTATTTCATGGCCAAGGGGCTCTTGGGAGGTGACCAAACGAGGGGAAAGTCTCCAAATGCATCACCATCCCCTGGGCTGGTTGGAGCCAGCGTGGGGCTCTTCCAGGGGTTATTCCCTGGGGCTGCTCATCTGCTGGGCTGGGCTTGAACCTTCTCCTGGCTCCCTTCCCCCTGGGAAGGGCCTGCCTCGGGCACAGGTGGGTCCATCAGTGCCAGAGGCTCTTCAGTGGCTCCTCTGGATTTGCCTCCTGGCCCCAAAGAACATCAATGCCAAGAGGAAAAATCAGTTTTGCCCACACAGAGGTCAATGGGATGTAGAAGTGCTTATTTACCAGAAGAATTGATTCATCAAGTGAGTTATTCAGTAAAGATGGTGAAATTAATTGAATCACATGTTTTAACAAATGGAATCTGACTGGTTTTATTGTGTGTGTTCAGAGACCAGCAGTGGCTCTGCCTTCTGATCCTCTGCTCAGTTGCTTGGCAAGAGAAATTTGGATTTTTAGAATTTTACTCCTTGCTCTTAACTTTGTAGAAATCAGCATTACGTTCTTCAGCTAACAGCAATCCTAAAATTGAGATATTTTAGCTACAGGTAAATTTGACTTAGGGTGTGATGAAACCATTTGTGGGGAGGCTCTTTTGGATGTTTTTATATTGAGGGATTTAATCAAATCAGTTTAATGTTGTGCCGATTCAGAGCCATTTCTTTAGGGAAATGTGGGAAAATGCTTCTTGAAATGTGTTTATGAGGCAAGCCTGAAGTCCTTTGCTTTTGTTCCTCTGGATGAGGGAGGAGTCCTCTCCTCAAGCCTAATCAGTACAATTTTTGTGCTTTAAACTGGATTTATTCAGGCTCCCCTGGAGTGTTCAGGTCAGTGCTGCTGTTTTCCAGGTGTGCTGTTGGCTGCCTTTGGGTGTCCCATCCCCAGGGATTATTGGAGGCTCCTGAGCAATGCCCTCCAATCTAAACCATTCCATGACTGCAGTGCTTCTAATTGGTAGGAGCTGCTTTCTCTAGGCCTGTTCTATATTTAAAAAGTGATTTTTTCCTCTTTGTTGTTTGAATCCAGTTCTGATTTCCTTAAAGATTTTCAGTGGATTGTATCACCAGAAAGACAAATCTGTTAGGTCAACTTTGATTACATTGGGGAGCCATATTCCATTATATAATTCACTGGGGTCTGCACTACTCTTAAAGGAAAATATAAAGCTCCCTCAAATGTCAGGGTTTGATAGATTCAGAATGCGGCCCCTCCAAACTCCATTAGGCCTCCTAATCTCTGAGTCTCCTCGTGTTCCTCCCACCCAGGGCTCTGCTCCTTCTCGGAGGCACTCTCCCAGCAAACCCTGGGCAATTTAACCCTGCTTCCATGGCCTGCCTGGGAGGGATGCTGCCCTGGGCACCAGGGAGGGAGATCACAGGGAATACTGGAGTGGCTCCTTCCTCTCATTTAAAGATAACCAAATGTTTTATTTCAGATGTGTAACGCAAAGCACAAACCTACAAAGTGGTGTGTGCAGAGTGATGCAGACCAAGAGCAAGTGTGACTGAAAGGGTGTCAGCACAAAGATGTTTTCCAGCATGAGGCTCCTGGCTCAGATGGAATTGTAGGAACACTGGGAATGCTTACAAAGTTCTAAACTACTCCTGTGGGGTCATTAATGATCTGCATAAGCAAAATAAGGGGAAAGCACACACAAAAGGAGTGTTTGAAGCTGAGAGGAGGGAAATTCTGCCGATTTAATTTGTAGTTTTAACAAAATGTAATTTTCCCAAAATAAGGAAGCAGTACCTGCTAACTGCAGGCAGAACTGAGAGCTTGTCGTGGCACTGCACAGGGGGGGTTTGTCTGGCACAGGAGGTTCTGTGCTGCCCTTGCTGGAGCTGCTTTGTGGATTTCAGGTCGAGGTTGGAGCATCGGGGGTTGCTGTGACAGCTGTGGGAATTGTCCTGGCAGTGCCCAAGGCCAGGCTGGACACTGGGGCTGGGAGCAGCCTGGGACAGTGGGAGGTGTCCCTGCCATGGCAGGGTGGCACCGGGTGGGCTTTAAGGTCCTTCCCAGTCTGGGATTCTGTGGGTATGTGGGGTCAGAAGTGCGGCCTCCCAAACCCAGAATGAATCAGTTAATAAATAATTAGGAGAAACTGTGTAGCCAGGATCAAAAGGGATCTTGAGGTGAAGCTGTGAGTAAGTGTGAGCAGAACAGGGAAATGTTTGTCTGATAGCTTTGCTCTAGCTCTGATTTAGGAGCAGACTAACGAGAGGTGAGTTGAGCCTGGCCTGCAGCGTGGCATTGCTCTGTTTATTCCACAGAGGACTGGAACTGGTCGTTTTTACAGTTGTGCTTGACAGAGACGGAAAGTTTTGCATACTTTGTCATGGCTGTGCTTTCCTTTCCTGCCCTGAGGAGCAGGATCCCAGCACGTTTGGGGTAGGAAGGGCCTCAGAGCCCATCCCATTGCCCCTGCCGTGGCAGGGACACCTTCCCTGGCTGCACTCAGCCCCGAGCCCTGGAGGAGGCTGCAGCTCTGCCTGCCTGAACTTTGGGAACAGTAGCGTTTTGTCAGCAGCTAAATCTGTTCTCCGTGTGAACTGCCAACTCCTCGTGCTGTATAATTACCCGGTTCAAAATGGAACTCGGGAGCTGAGAGCTACAGAACAGCTTGAGCCCCTGTTCTGGTGCACACAACTCGTGCTCAGCTGCGCCGCGGGCCAGGCACGCTCCTGACAATTCCTCACTGCTCCCACTGAGACCTTTCCCCGCTGCTCTGTGCCTCCCTGGCCACTGCCTGGGGGCTCCCTGGCGTCCCCAGGCACTGGGACCCTCCCTGTCCCCACTGTCCCCTGCCAGGGCAGCCCTGCCCCGCTGGCTCTGTCAGGGTTACTTGGATGACAGAAAAGGGCTTATGGAACCGCTGCCCCTGGCATTGCAAGCAAATAGCCTGATTCTGGTGGTCTTTTCTGGTGGAAGCTGACGTTAAATTGCAGGAAAAAGACAATTTTTCTCTTTAAAGGAGCTCCAGGCAGACTCTTGTGCTGGGTAATGATGAAGGAAAGGTTTGGTTTAGCTGCCCTGCTTTCAAGCCCTGTCTAAATGTCACAGAAGCAGAATCCCAGACTGGCTTGGGTTGAAGGGACCTTAAAACTCCTTCAGTTCCAACTCCCTGCCACAGGCAAGGACACTTTCCAGCAGACCAGGAGCCTTGTGCTGCATGAGGAATATCTGTTGAGATCTGTGTGGAGAGTGATGCTAAAGCTGTCCTTTGTTCTGTTTCATCCTCCCGACGTTTCATTAGCGGCATTTTCTTTTCCGTGACAAACGTGTGACAGGCCGTGCTGGAGAGTTCTGGGGACATCCTGGACGTTTTTGGTTTGAGCTACAGGTGCACCTCTCTGCCCAGGGAGGTTTGGAGTGCCCATCCCTGGAGGTGTCCCGGGAATTCTGGAGGTGGCCCTCAGGGCTCTGGGCTGGGGACAGGGTGGGCATCGGGCACAGCTGGGACTGGATGGGCTGGGAGGGCTTTTCCAGCCTCAGGGATCCTGGGACTCTGGGAAAAGAGCTGTGTGCTGACAGAGAACAGCCTCTTCTTGTTCCTATTGATCATCAGCCTCCTGCTCCTTCTTTTAGCCCTTTCTAACTCCCCTTCACAACCTCCCCCAACATGCAAAAGGAACCAAAAGGAGGAGGCACTTTCAGGAGGTGAGCGTTCAAAAGGCTTTTTTCTCTCGGCTCTGAAATCTGTCCGATTGTGGAGAGGTTGTGAAAAGGTGCCTGGCTGTGTAAACTCCATCCTGAAGGCTTCAGGTGGACCTGAGCCTTGTTTGAGCTCTGTGCCCAGGAGTGAATTCCATCCTGGATGTTATTAAAAGTTTCCGTCCTTAACTGTGGCATGGCTCACAGCTTAAATCTCCAAAGTAATAAAGAGAGAGGAGTTACAGTAGTGTGGGAATCTCTGCTTCTGCAGGAAAACCCACGCCAGCCCCCATTATATTTGCATTGCATCTGACCCACAAACACTCCCTCAAAACGGAGATGGAATTTAGTGTTAATTAAACCATTCCAGGGAATTAGAGCCGTGAATGATGGTGCTTGAACAAAACCACAGAAATATCATAAAGGGTAAGAGCACGTGGCATTTGTTCTGTCTGAAATCCTTGTGGCTTCTGAGCTGGGAGCTGGAAATGCCTGTTATCACCCTTTCCAGGAGTTCTGTACCACCGGGGTACGTGGCTGAGAGGCAGCTGCTGATAGGCAGGGCATAAAAGGTTGATAAATCACAAAAAAGACATACTTTTATGTGGAAAAAAATGCATTCAGCATTTTTTCCCGGGTAAAGTATGCAGAAAACCTGCTTAAATGGAGCATATAATTTTTAATGAATCAGACCCTTTCTCCTAGGAAATGAAGCAAGTATGATAAATATGATGGAAAGTGATGAATATCAAGGGTCTGGTAATCAGATCAGATTGGAAACCCACCTGAGGTTTGTGTGAAAGGTAGTAGCTCAGAAGGATTAGTCTTTAGGCCAGCTGACTTTGAGGGATGTGGGATCAATTGAAGGAATTTGATTGTAATCAATTAAGGGAAAATACTGCTGGAAGTAGGGGGGTATGAGAGGCACAATTACAGGGATGTGAGTGATTCACTGAATCAACAGCCTGCTGGCTTCGAGATTTATTTTGTTTTTATTTTGCAATCCAGGCATTACTTTCCTGGGAATGCAGTGAAACTTCCCTTGCTGGATTTCCTTTACCTGAATTACCAAAATTCTCCTGTTGGCTGAGTGCAATGAGGTGCTAAAAACCCTTGGGAGAGGGAATTCTCCCAGCTGGGAGCTGGCACCCAGCCCCGTGGGGTCAGCAGCCCTGCAGGTGGCTGTCCCCATCCTGAGGGCTGTCCCCATCCTCGCAGTGCTGAGGGAAGGGAGGGCTTTGGAGGCAGCAAATGCAGAGACAAGCTCTGAGCTCCAGAACTGGGTGTTTTGATCTGCCCGTGTTTTTAAATGCCCTGGCCAGGGTCTGTGCCCCGGGACCCCTGCACGGGCAGCAGAGAGGTGAATGCCAGAGCTGAGCTGACCGCGGTGCCTGGGAGCACAATTCCTTGGGTTCCAATAGCCAGATGCTCCAGAGCTCCCAAACAATGGCACTGCTGTCCCACAGCAGGTGACATGCACCCACACACCCTCCCCTGGCAGGGTGGCTGCATTTTCCCTGCTCACTTTAAGAGGAATATTTCCCAGGACCAATCCCTCCAACTTTAACCATTTGCGACCCACAATTTCCCCTTAGTGCGTATTTATTGTGTTTCTCTTTGACATTTAAAGAATCCTACACTCTGTGGAAACTCTTTGGGTCTCATGGCTTCTCACTTGATGATTATTTCTCCTTCCAAGATGAAATACTCGGATGGGAGCATGGAAGGGTGAGGCACCCCTGCCTGTCCTGGCGAGCCCCTGGGGGCAGGGCAGCAGGCTGGCATTGCTCATTTCAGCTTCTCTTGGATGTTCCATGAACTCTATCCCCTGGCAAGGTGCTGTTTCCTGGGAGGCTTTTGCTGTGGAAAGGTTATTAAAGAACAAAGATGGTTTTAAAACCCTGTTCATGAGGCCTGGCCATATCTGATTCAGCTGTGGCACAGGGTGGGGGGATTTTTGTCAGATTTAAGGAGCATGGACATGACAGGTGTTTAATTTTTGCTATCTCTTTCTCTCACACGATCTGCATCTACTCCAAACTTTACTCTGCAGTCTTTGTGATGTCATTGAGTGTTCTTGAAGTGGCAAACAACGTGCTTGTCTATTATGAGACAATCAGGCTGTCTTGGGACCAACTACTGGTGTTGTTTCAGAAGAATTTACAGGTGTTTAGCCATAAATCCTGAGCCTGAAGTGTCTGAATTTCACGTGTTTACATGGGCTTGATTTCTTTATTTAAAGGCAAAGGTGTGCACTGGTGCAGGATGGAGGGGGGCAATGGGATGCTCTGCTCAGGCAGGTGAGCTCTGCTAGTGACCAAGGGACACCGGCAGGTGCCAAGGGCTTCCTGCCAGCTTGTCCCTCCCTGGCACAGTGAGGGAATTTGCAGAGGAGCAGATTTGTCCGTGGGGGTGTTCTTGTTTGCAAGGTCATGGAACCAGAGAGGCACAACATGGTTTGGGTTGGAAGGAACTTAAAAGCCCATCCAGTGCCACTCTAGTGGAAGGGACACCTCCCACTATCCCAGGCTGCTCCAAGCCCCATCCAGCCTGGCCTTGGGCACTGCCAGGGATCCAGGGACAGCCACCGCTGCTCTGGGAATTCCAGCCCAGCCAGGAATTCCCAATTCCCAATCTCCCACCCATCCCTGCCCTCTGGCAGTGGGAGCCATTCCCTGGGTCCTGTCCCTCCATGCCTTGTCCCCAGTCCCTCTCCAGCTCTCCTGGAGCCCCTTCAGGCCCTGCAAGGGGCTCTGAGCTCTCTCTGGAGACCTGAGGCTCCTCTATCCCGGGGGGCTCCCCTATCCCTATCCCTATCCCTGTCCCGGTCCCTGTCCCTATCCCTGTCCCTGTCCCGGTCCCGTCCCGGTCCCGCCCCCGCCGGTGTCCCAGGCCAGGCGCCTCTGCCGCCCTCTGCCGGGCACTGCCGGGACTGCGCCGCCGCTGCCCCGCCCGGGAGCGCGCCCGCCGGAACCGGGACTGACCCGTGTGGGCCCGGGTTTGTGTGTCCCGGTGTGTGTGTCCCGGTTTGTGCCCCCGTTTGTTTATGCCCTACAGCCGCCTCCCTAAAGCCCTCCCACAGAGGACGGGGCAGCAGGGCCCGCAGCGCGGGGAAATGCCCTTACGCCTTTTCCCTCAGGCAGAACGGCAGTGAAAATGGAACCCCAGACGGCACTGACCGTGGGCTTTGGCCTGATTTCTGTCCAGGGGCACCTGGGATGAGCCACGGAGCTGCTCCAGGGCTGGGGCCCCTCTGGGGCCAG
>VXBC01000228.1:166636-188380 GCA_013399945.1 Ploceus nigricollis
TGGCTGGGAGGGTGGGATGGGCAGAGGGCAGGGATGGATGGGAGATTGGGGATTCCCGGCTGGGAGGGTGGCAGGCCCTGGCACAGGTTATTCCGTGGGTGCCCTGGATCCCTGGCAGTGTCCCAGGCCAGGCTGGGGCTCGGAGCAGCCTGGGGCAGTGGGAACAGCTGTGGACAGCCCGGGCAGGCCTGCAGGGCTGTCTGTGTGACCTCCCTGTGCCAGGAGTGCGGCAGCGGGGCAGCTGTGACTGCCCGCTTCAGAGAGGGACACGTCCATGAGGAGAGGAGAGGCTGTTGGAACGGCTGAGACGCTCATTTAACCAAACCAGACAAACAGAGAGCTGCAGAGGGGCTTTGGGAAGGAGAACAGAGAGGGCTGGGTCACAGCCTGGGGTGGCTGGAGCTGCCCCTGGCCGTGCCCAGGCCCGTGCAGCAGTGGCCAAAGGGCTCTGTGCTGCCCTGAGCCCTGCTCCTGCGGGTCCCTCACAGCTGATTGCTCACTCAGAACCCTTCCATGGCACCAAGCTCGTCCTTCAGAGCTGCTGCTGGAGCAGAGAAAAGGGTCCTGCAATTCCTCACGTGTGCAGCCAACCCATCCCCAGCCACATCTTGCTGTAATTAAACACTTTTGTACCTCAGGTGTGATGGATACTCCGGGACAACCCAAAGAGTGTTTAGGAGCCTCAGGTGCTGTGTGTGAGGTGGGCTGCAAGCACAGGTGCCCAGGGATTGCCCCGGAGCTCCCAGCAGTGCTGGGATGCACCCCCAGGCTGCAGCACCCGCCTGGCTGGAGGGGAATTGATCCCCGATTTAACTCACAAATCGATCATAACAGCTGAGATTATACTGCCAATCCTTCTTTAGTGGATTGCTATCAATTAGCACCTAAAATGTTTGTGTGATGTGCTCTTAATGCCTGTCTGCCACAGCTGCCTGTGACTCCAGGTGCAGTTTGGGTGGGAGACCAAATCAGCCTCAGGCTGGCCCAGGGGAGCTCAGGGGGGACAGCAGCAGGAATTTCCCCATGGAAAGGGTGCTCAGGGATTGGAACTGCCCAGGGAGGGTTGGAGTGCCCATCCCTGGAGGTGTCCCAGGAATTCTGGAGGTGGCACTCAGGGCTCTGGGCTGGGACAGGGTGGGCATGGGGCACAGCTGGGATTTGATGATCTTGGAATGCTGATCCAGCCTCGGGGATCCTGGGATTCTGTGAATTTTTTGAGGTGTGTTTAATTACAGTCACATTCTTTGCACTACCCTGTTCTCTACTCTCTGGTCAGTTGTACCAAGGTTTCAGGCTGTCAATGTTCCACGGATAAAATCTGTACTTACAAAGGCAAAATTAAAGGCTTTGGCTCTTTCTTCTTTTTCCTTTCATTCATCTTTTTTCCTCATCATTTTACCCATTGGTAGCACCGGTGGGGGTGTTTTAAAGGCTTTGTCGAGATTATTTTTTATGGAAGCCTAACGAGCACGGGAAGATGAGCTTTTGTGAAAATCAGGTCTCTAAATACCTCCAAGAGAAGTTTCTTTTGCCGGCTCCTTGCCTGTAGGGTGTGTGGTGAGTTCTGGGCAGGGCAGAGGGTGGTGCCCGGGCTGTGGCACCCCTCGGGGTAAGGCTGCTGGGATGGTGATGATCAGCCGGGCAGCACGTTTGATAAACGCAGGTAATTACAAATACAATAGCAATTGGTGTGACCACGGTGCTACCGAGTGTGCCTCGCTCTGTGCATGGGCTGGGGGAGCATTCCCGGGGCCCTGCAGCAGGAGCAGCCGTGGCTGCAGGGGCACAGCCTGCTCACATCCCCCGTGAGCACGGTGAGAGGGCTGCTCTCTGCCCTGCCCCTGAAACCCAACTTTTAGAGACTTTTGCCCGTGCTCAGCTTGCCTTTTTTCCTCCCTAAAGGCAAATAACCAGCCAGGTGGAGTCTGCCTTGCTGGAAACACCAGTCTTGCACCTCAACTTAAGACTGAGAAAGGGGATTAAAAAAAAAATTACATCAGACATCTTTTTTAAAATAAAAATTAAAAACACCCAGGTTTATGGTGTGTTTTAGCTTATGGTTTTTCATTTTGCATGCAGCAGTGTGGTCTGGGAAGCCCACCTTTTGTAGCTCAAGGTAGTTAGCATCACATCATTTAGGATGGGAATTCATCCCATCAGTTCTGGGATGCATTCAGGCAGGCACCAGTGAGGACTGGTGAGTGTTTTCCTGTTGGGATACAAGCTCCTCGTACCAACTGCCACATGAAAAGCAAAGCTGTGGAGGAGACATCAAAGCAGAGCTGCTCCAAAGGCAGGGGATGATTCTGCAGCAGCCACAAAGGAAATATTGAACCAGATCAGAGCCCAGCTGGGCACTGGCACCTGGTGAGACTCACCCAGAGCAACCCAGCTGGGAGCTGGGGCTGTCCCCAGGGAAGGGGACACACTGGGCTTAGGGGCACTTCAATAACTGGTGACTTCCTTCAAGCTCTGTGCATCCCTCTGCAATTAGGAAGGGCTCTTCATGATTAAATACTGAGGTTTAGGGCTTCACAAAACCTGTTGTGCTTCTATGCATTCAGTGATGAGCAGTTTGTGATGTGTTTAGTCTCCTTTCCAGTGTTCTTGCAGCTGCTGGTGAATTTTAACTTCCAGTTTCTGCAGTTATTGGGTGACTTCTGTCCTTCACCCTGCCTTCTTTAATGTCCAGTGGCCTTGAGACCCCCAAGCCTGGCTTTGCACCACGGGGACATGGTTTTGGCACGTCTTGTGCTCATTGGTTCTGCTGCTGCTCCTCCCTGACACCTTTTTCCTGTGAAACACCCTCAGCTCTGGCACATCTCTGTAAATTGGGGGTGAACCCAGAGACATCAGCAGGTAGGAACTCGTGGACAGGGAGAGCCTGCAGTGCCTGCAGCTGGGGCAAAGGCCACCCTGTGCTGCTGCCAGGCTCCTGCCCCTCACATCTGCTCACAAAGCCAGTCTGGGCTGGGTTTGCTGGGATGGGCACTGGGGGCACTGGCTCCTCTCCTGCAGCCAGGTCCCTCTGGCTGGATGAGCTGACCAAGGAACGTGGCTGGTGCCTGTCTGTGCTGCTCAGAGCAGGCTGTGCTTACTGGGACCAGTCCCTCCGAGTGCCTGTGTGACATGGACACAGACTCTGAGTGTGTTTGTGTTTCCTGCTGCACTGCATGGAAGGTGCCACTTGTGTTTGCACAGAAACCAATGGTCCAACGTGGTTTTGGATGGAAATAATTTGAACAGCTTCCAGTGGTGGAATTCTGAAGCTGATCAGGTGTTTTGGGTTTTTCTTTGCTGTTGAGAACTTCGGTTGTACTATTCAGAAATTATGAAGGAATTCTTCAGGAAGGAATTGCTGTCTGTGAGGGTGGGCCGGCCCTGGCACAGGGCGCCCAGAGCAGCTGTGGCTGCCCCTGGATCCCTGGAAGTGCCCAAGGCCCGGTTGGACAGGGTTTGGAGCAGCCTGGGATGGTGGGAGGTGTCCCTGCCTGTGGCACTGAAATTTTGTTCCGTGTGTTTTGGGGTGGTAGCAGCTGCACTGCCACGTTCTGCAGGTGCTGCTGACACAGGAAGCCTCCAATTCTGCTTCCCTCCAACTTGCCATCCCAAAGAAGGCACTTGGAAGAGCACTTCAAGATCTCAGCTGAGAATCAAATCAGAAAAGGTTCTTCTTGTGAACGGTTGATCAGCCTTAGCTCGCCTTGGCTGCAATGTGATTTAAGAGTACTTAGCACCTTGCATTAATTGGCTCTAAATGGGCAAAAGGCATTAAAATGAAATTCTTTTAATTAAGTGACAATAAGCATTCCGAGCTCCGGCACTCAGCTGTAAATTGTTTTGGAAGCCCTTGCCTGGGAGCTGCTGTGCTCTGCCCATGGATGGCTCCTGGTGCCAGGGCAGAGCTGCTGCCCTGCGAGAGGCTGCCAGGCTCAAAAGCTGGCTGAGGAGGTTCTCTGCTTCCTTCCCCTGCCCTGTTGGCAGAATCCTTGGCTTTGGCTCGCGGTGAGCTGTGCACACAGGGAGGTGTCTGCTCTAAAGGCAGATTTTCTTGACATTCCCTGGATCTGCTGATTGTCCCAGGTGCTTTTATCCATGGAGAGGGAATAACATTGGGAACCTTCAGCAGATGGTGAAGGAGACATGTCTTAGTGAGTGTGGGGTGTTTGGGGTGCCCAGGGCCGGGGCTGTCACTGCCAGCAGCATTTGGGGCTGCCAGGGGCAGCTATGGGGCAGGGACATGAAAACCCTGCAGGCAGCCCCGCTGAGGAGCTGCTGGGGGGAGGGTCCCTCCCTGCAGGGTGAGACACCGGGGCTGCTGTCCAGCTGTCCTTCCCAAACACCACGTGGCACCGGGCTCCTGTCCCCATTCCCCGTTCCCGTTCCCGTCCCCGTTCCTGTCCCCATTCCCGTTTCCGTCCTCATTCCCTTCCCCATTCCCATCCCCGTTCCCCATTCCCGTCCCCGTTCCCCATTCCCTTCCCCATTCCCGTCCCCATTCCCCATTCCCATCCCCGTTCCCCATTCCCGTCCCCGTTCCCCATTCCCTTCCCCATTCCCGTCCCCATTCCCCATTCCCATCCCCGTTCCCCATTCCCGTCCCCGTTCCCCATTCCCTTCCCCATTCCCGTCCCCATTCCCCATTCCCATCCCCGTTCCCCATTCCCGTCCCCGTTCCCCATTCCCTTCCCCATTCCCGTCCCCATTCCCCATTCCCATCCCCGTTCCCCATTCCCGTCCCCGTTCCCCATTCCCTTCCCCATTCCCGTCCCCATTCCCCATTCCCATCCCCGTTCCCCATTCCCGTCCCCGTTCCCCATTCCCTTCCCCATTCCCGTCCCCATTCCCCATTCCCATCCCCGTTCCCCATTCCCGTCCCCGTTCCCCATTCCCTTCCCCATTCCCGTCCCCATTCCCCATTCCCATCCCCGTTCCCCATTCCCGTCCCCGTTCCCCATTCCCTTCCCCATTCCCGTCCCCATTCCCCATTCCCATCCCCGTTCCCCATTCCCGTCCCCATTCCCCATTCCCATCCCCATTCCCCATTCCCATTCCCGTCCCCGTCCCTGTCCCTGCTGTCCCCTCGTGCCTCTCCCGCCGAGCTGCCCCTGCTCTGTTAAACTGGGATTTGTCCCTCTGATCGAGCAGTGCTGGGCAGGAAGGAGAAATCCTCCCCGGCTCCCTCGGCGTTGCCTTTTCATCCATTTGGATGCAATCAGCTCCTCGGAACCCGCTCCCCTCCGTGAATGTAAATCTCATTAAAGCCCTCTTGGTTCCCTGCCCACTTCTCCACCATGAATCCGATCGCTGTCATTATTTCTGCCTGTGTCACTTTTATTTTCTCTTACCTTTTCCCCCTCGGTTTTATGTAAATAATGTTTGGATAATGGAGTGAAATGGTTTCCATGGTGCTGAACAAATACAGGTCATGGTGTGTGGGACTCCTCTGCACCTGAACATAAAGGTGAACATGTATATAATTTTTAATTATTCGCTTTCTTACAACTAAGAAATAAGTTTTGTGTCTCTCTTAGCATAATTTTTGCTGACGAGAAAAATTAGTTCATTACAAATTCTGCCAAAAATAGTTCTGCCTTTCAAATGGTAATTTTTTCACTGTATTCACCCATTTTTTTTTCTTTTAAATGACACTATCATGCATTACACCATCTGATTAAGAAATCTGCTGGAATAATATTTACACTGAACATCTGTCATTGGCAGCTGTAAGTATGTTCTGTATTTATCTACAAGAACTCGAGCTCGGAGCCCCTTGCAGGCAGCAGAACTTGCAGAGGAGGGAAGGAGCTCTGGCTGCCTGGCTCCTGGGGCCGTGCCTTGGCCTGGGATGGGTTAAACAGACGGATGGTTACTTTGGAAACCACTCTGGAGTCACGAGGGCTGCTTTTAAAGCTCCCCAGCCGCCCTTGGTGTCCCGGAGGGAAGCTGCGAGGGCAGCTCTGCAGGAAGATGAGGATGCTGGTTCGGGGATGTGCTGGGAAGCCCAGGGCTGGACGGTGCCGGGCGCTGGGAGGGTGGGGTGGTGCTGCTGCTGCCCCTCAGAGCCCGCTGCTGTGCTGCCCTGCCAGCCCCTGGGCTCTGCTGTCCCTGCTGCAGCTGAGAGGAGCCTGGATGAAGTCAGCAGGGCAGGGCTGGGAGGTGAGCCCGTGGCAGTGCCCTCCCAGCCCAGCCTGTGTGCTCCCAGACGGCTTTCTCGCGCTCTGCAAACAAGGAAAGAGGATTTCACTCATCCTCAAAGAAAGAGGATGATAAAACGGAGTTTATGAGCTTTATCTCATTGTCTGAGGTGCCATCTAAATAGAATTTACATTGCCTAGCCCCACTTAGGTCCTGCCTTTCCCTGGGAACTCTGCAGAGGAGCTGAGCTGGGGGGTTTGGAGCTGCTCCCTCCCCACTCAGGGCTCTGCAGGTGTGACCCACGGAGTGCCAGGGCTGCAGGGACCTGCTCGGAGCTCCTGGTGTGACACGGGAACTCAGCCCCACACGGAACAGGGTGACACTAAATCCCCAGGGAATGCTAAAGAACTTGTCTTTGAAGATTTAGTTTAAACTAAGATGACCATTTTTAGTGTCATTTTAACAAGTAGCAGTTGTTTTGCTGTTCACAAACCTTGTCCTTCTTAGCAAAACTTGGGGTGAGTCTTGGAGTGAAGGGGGGAATGACCTGAAATAATGAAATCCTCAGCAAGTGAGAACCTTAACGAGCAGCTGAAAGCACATTCTCAGCTCTGCACTGTGTGAAAACTTGCAGACATGAAGCTGTGCCTCACTCTGAAACTCAGCCTGGGCTGGATTGTCAAGGCAAAAATAATCCAGACATGAAGTTCTTTAATTGAAAATTCCCTGCCACAGTTTTAAAGCATTTGCATCTGGAATGAGTTCCCTCAGCTGGGGACACGAGCCTTGGAGTTGTAGGGTAGCTGCAAGGACCAGAGACAGCAGCGTGTGGCTGAAGTGACTAATCAGACAGAAAAAGAAATGCTGGAGCCAACAGACTCGAGAACAGTCCGTGGGCAATCTGTGGTTATCCCTGATATTGAAAACGAGCTGTTGAATGGATCACAGGAACTTATAAATGAAAGTGCTAAATTAGCATCAACAGAAGTTTGTGTAGGGGTGACTCACACACGGAAAAGGAGCTCGGTGTTTATCACAGAAACTTCCACTGCAAAGAATTCATCTGTTACTCTGAGCATTGCCCTGAGCTGCTCCTCCTGGCGAGGGAGGGATGGTTCTGATCTAAGGATGTGTTGTCCCCAGCTGATGGCATTAGACAATGCCCTGCCCAGCTGCACAGGGTGGCCTGGCCAGTGCCATCCCCCTACCCCTGCCTGGAGGTGACAACAGCACCAGTGCCCCCTGCAAGGACCTCACGTGCCACAGCCAGGTGCTGAACCTGGGGTTAAAGGTGCATCAGTGGCCTCACAGCTCTGACAGTTCTGCTCTTTTCCAGCTTTGGCAGAGCTCACTTGGTGCTGGGGAGCAGCAGAGGACACGGGGGGGTTCTGCACGTGCAGCTGGGAAATGTGATGTGCTGGGGACTCCTGAGGGGGTGACAGGCTTCCTTCGTACCCTCATGAGGAGATCTGAGTGAGGAAGAAAGTGTTTCTTGGAGGGGATGAAAAATGCCACGTTGCCACCTTTAATTTAGATCACACAGGTTCTGTTTCTAGTTTGGGTCCCACAGATTCTGTTCCTGGAGCTGGTTCTTAATAACAAAGCAAACTGTGTCAATGGGGAGTCCTTTGGCTGCACCCCTGGGGCCATCACCTTTGAAGGAGCAATTGTGTCTGTTGTTAGAGAATCCCAGGATCCCTGAGGCTGGAAAAGCCCTCCCAGACCACCAAGCCCCAGCTGTACCTGATGCCCACCTTGTCCCCAGCCCAGAGCCCTGAGTGCCACCTCCAGGTGACACCTCCAGGGATGGGCACTCCAACCCTCCCTGGGCAGCCCCTGCCAAGGCCTGAGCACCCTTTCCATGGGGAAATTCCTGCTGCTGTGATTCTCCTTCCCCTGTGGCATGGCACCACCATGTTTTAGAAGTCCCATTTGAATTCTGAAATGAAGCCAGCTGTCTCCGTTCCTGCTGCATCACGTTACGGGGTAGGAGACCAGGCTGATAACAACAGTCTTTAGGAGATATTCATAAACATGATTTTCCCTGAAGTTTTGACATGGAAAAGTTTGTGAGGAGAATTATGGCTCTTATTATCAGCAATATGTTAAGGGCTAAATTTAGTTACTGATGTGGCAGGAAACTATGGGAGTAGTTTTGGTTTAGGCTGAGGCTGAACCAAAGCAGCCCACCCTCCTCAGGAATTAATGGAGGCTTTCATTCTTCCTGGCAGAGCTACTTTATCATTCATATGACTAAACAGACAATCAATTTAACAGCAACGTATGGGAATGGAGGGAATGAACAAATAAGCTATGAATGATGAGAATAGAAAAATCAAGCCCCCCTCCCTTATTCCCTTTTAATGGCTAATACCAACAGGGACAAGACCAGTAAAAAGAGGTTAATGAATTGCAAAGATCCTTTAGAAAGTGATTGACTGGTATTGAAGCTCAGTCAAATCAGTCATAAATATTTACTTTTATTAGCAACAGTGGGTTGCCTGTTATTTTCAATTGATTTTTTAAGCTGTCAGAAATCTACCACTGTGACTATTATCAAGTGTTTTATTTCATCGATATTTTCGAGCTGCAAGGAGCTGGAGGAGCCCCTGTCCTGAGCCCCTGTCCTGAGCTGTCTGGGGAGTGCTGCTCCCAAAGGATGAGCAGAGGGAAGTCAAGGTTCTCCTCCACCCCCGGGAATCTCCCTGTCCTTCCCTGTGACATTTAACCCCTGGGATGTCACCCCGTGTCCCCTCGGGGTTTCTGTGCCACCCTCAGCAGATGCCCGAGGCTGGGGCTGTGCTGGGGTTTGGGAAGGAGCCTGGTGGTCCCTGGCTGGGCTGGGGGAGCCCCAGGCACCCAGCTGGGATGTCCCCAGGGGACAGAGCCATCCCAAAGGTGCTGCCTGGCCAGGCTGCCAAAGCAGAACCTTCCCGAGGTGCTGTTTGCTGTTTGCTCCAGCCCAACCACACCATTCCAAGGGAAATAACAAAAGGAATTTCCCAGAGATAACAACAAAGAGTTAACATTTCCCAGGGCAGACAAGTTTCCAATTCAATTAGTTTTAATGAACCTTCTGCTCACTGGTTACTGAACTAGAAAGAACAGCAATAAATGCCCAGAGGAAAGAGAGAGAGGATATTAAAGGAGGGTTAGTGTATAGTATATAAATTTCCAAGTTGACTAAAAGAGTAGCCTTGATATAGTTTTAGGAACCAAACCTGCAATATCGTCTCTGCTTTCCCTTCCCAGCTGTCACCCACACTGGATAAACCTTCCCCTGTCCTGATCCTGCCAAATTATTGACCCTCTATTGTCTCTGGAAACACTGGGAAAAATGACAAATTGGTTTTTTGGTCATTTTTTAATCAACTGTACAGCTTTTTTTTTTTTAAGGAAAAAAAATAGTTGCAGTATTAGTATTTCATAAGTCAAGTGCAGAGAAAACAGGAGTTAATAAGAAAACGAAAAAGCAAATATAAATTCTGTAGTGAGAACTCTATATTTAATGTATTTTCATATGAAATGCGCAGTAATTTTTAAAAAAAGAAAGCTTTGAGGCTGTTGTTTAGCCTGTTATTAACAGCATTGCCATGCGTGTTTGCTTTAAGTTTAAATATTAATTTAGTATGAATTTTGGCCACTGAAATTCTGCTGGGTGGAATTTTCCTCTGGTGCTTCCAGAGCCCAGCAGAACGTGTCAGGGCCCGGTTAACATGCAGCCACCCCGGTGCATGTGTTTGCCCACCCCTGCTGGCTCAATATTTGACAGAAATAATAGATTTTAATAAGTGCTGCATATTGCATTATTGTTTCAAAGAGCATTTGCTGTTATGTGAGGATTTTTTCCCCCCCACTCGCTGAATTTCCTTGGAATTAGCGACGTGCACCTAAAATAGTTCAGTGCCTGCTTGTTTCTGTCAGCAGTGGCAAACCCTGGGAAACCCTGCCATCCTAAGCCTAGCATTTATCCTTCATCTGTAACCTAACATGAATTTAGAACAAAAGTCTGAGTTTTCCTTCTAATACTGGGAGAAGTTAAGGTGAAATTCTGCTGGCAGAGCTTTACTGGTGCTGTTTTTTACCAGCCCAGTGCTGGTGGAGCAGCAGGTTTTCAGTCCTGCCCAGTCCTGCTCAGCTGTGCAGCTCAGCAAAGCCAGGCTCATTTAAACCCCGCAGCCTCCCTGGGTCCCTGTGCAGCACAGCCACACCTTGGGGATGGAAATAATCCTGCAGCCACCTTTAAACACCAAAAACACACATCCTGAAGTGAGCCTTTGCCACTGTCAGAGTCTGAAGTATTAGATCCCACCTCCTTTCCTTGCTGCTTAGTTTGCAAGATCAGTACCAAAACAAGCAGGGCTCTTAGGCTGGGTTTCTATTTTAATTTAATTTTGTATACAGTAGCTAGACCAAGTTTTTTTTCTTCTTTTTTTTTTTTTTTAATCCAGTAAGTAACCACAAATAGAGAGGTTTTTTTGCTTTAAATACTACAATAGGCTGGCTGTATTTCCCATTTAGACCAGTTTTATTTTCCCAGCAAAGCACAGCTGAGAACACCCTTCCCCACTGCAGGCAAACTGCATTTTTTGCTGTACAAGGCACTAAATTCTGACTTTGAATTTTTAAAAAAAAATTTTTTTATTCTCCCATGTTTGTAACATGATAGAAAATGATGACAGTAATTCTACAGGCTGTTTGCAAAGGAACAAATGGAGCAGCTGAGGGAAGTTCTTCAGGAATGGAAATATTTGTGTTTGTGGAAGGTGTTTTGGGGCAGGGCTGGGTGCCGAGGGGCAGGGATGGGTTTGGGATGGGTGCTGAGGGTTCAGAATTGATGCTGAGGGCTCAGAATTGATGCTGAGCAGCAGGGATGGGTTTGAGATGGGTGCTGAGGGTTCAGAATTGATGCTGAGGGTTAAGCATTGATGCTGAGGGCTCAGAATTGATGCTGAGCAGCAGGGATGGGTTTGAGATGGGTGCTGAGGGTTCAGAATTGATGCTGAGGGTTAAGAATTGATGCTGAGGAGCAGGGATGGGTGCTGAGGGTTCAGAATTGATGCTGAGAGTTAAGAATTGATGCTGGGGGCTCAGAATTGATGCTGAGGGCTCAGAATTGATGCTGAGGGCTCAGAATTGATGCTGAGCAGCACGGATGGGTTTGAGATGGGTGCTGAGGGCTCAGAATTGATGCTGAGGGCTCAGAATTGATGCTGACAGGCAGGACTGGGTGCTGAGGAGTGGAACAGCTCCAGTCCTGCATGACTGGACCAAACCAACTCCTGCCCTGGGATCCAGCCCCCATCCTGGTGCAGGGGAGCTGGGGATGAGGAGCTGCCTGAAATCAGCCAGTGGGTCTCCAATCGCTGCCCTCTGGATTTTTGGTGTCGTTGGCTGGATTCTGCCCCTGTTGGCACTGGGAATATTTGTTCCTCGCAGCGGCAGGGTCGGAGGTGAGCCCCACACCCATTTTCAGGAGCAGGGCCCACCCCGGCAGTGCTTCCTGATGAGATGCTGAGCCTGGAGCAGGCTGGCAGCTCCTTCCCAGCCCACTGAACCCCAGCAAATGCGCTGCAGAATGCTGGGAAGGCGAACAAGAACAATGGGGGAGATAAAATAACCCTGCCTTCCAGTCTCTGAAATAGCAGCTCCAAGTCTAGAACTTGCCTCTAAGATATTACAAGAACTTTGCCAAGTAGCACATGAGAAAATAGAGCCCACAGCCATATAGTAAGCAAAAAAATTCTGTTTGAGTATTGACATGACAGTTTTTGAAAGTTCAAGCAGAAAACCAATTATAATGAGCACTGAAAAGCCCGAAGCCCTGCTGTTCAATAAATAAAAAAGTACAACAAACTATTTTCCAAAAAGGTTCTAGAGAGTTTCTTCTTGTCCCACTACTTACAATATGATTACATAAATAGTCTCTATTTGCTGTTGAATTGCCAGGCAGCTGTATTAAAGTACAAATCAAATCAAGTCAGGATTAGAAAGTAAAAGAGCATGGTTTAAAGTAATCTATCCCCCAGGAACTGTGCTCAGATTCATCAAACAGAGCTTAAAGTACAGTATATCTTATACCCTTGTGTTTCCATGCTGCACTGCTGCACAACCAGTTATTATTTTTGATATCCAGAGAATGTTGCTCGTAGCTTTGGAAGGCTCACTTGCTTATTTAAAGTACCAGAAACCTTCTCTGTCACTTATTATTATTTCTCTTGGTTAAGATTCATGAGGAGGCCGTGAGTGTGGAAGGCACGGCGCTGCTTTATTGATCGCGTCGTATTTGCCTCCCCTGAATTACTCGGAACCGGCGCCGTGGATAAAGGAATGATGTGTTTTCCTCCCGCTCCTGCTGATCTGCAGGTGCAATATTTTTAAAAGCTTAAGCCCTGTGCGTGGTTCTGCCTCATCAGCAGAGCTGCCCTCCTGGGCTGGATGGGCCCTGGGCCCCGGAGCCAGGTCAGTGATCTTTAGGTGAGCAGAGCTCTGACCCCGGGGTCCCTGAGCAAACAGATTTCTGCTGCTCCAGGAGCAGAACTGGCTCTCAGAACGAGTTCCAGGCACGGGCATGACTTGCTAAAGCTTTTCTGTGTCCCTGTTTTGAGCCTCAGGAGTGCGAGATGCCCTTTGTGCAGAGCAGTGGATGGAAGAGGAACCTGGAGTGGCAGAGGAAGGGCAGAGCCTCAGCCTGTGCTGTGTCATTGTCCCACGAGCCTGGCACTAGGGAAGAGCAGCCCCAGCCTCGGGTCACTCCTGATGGCCAAAAGGCAACGTGCAGCAGTGACAATTCCAAATTAATCTGAGTTAAAACATAGCCTGGCTGGATGCTCAGCAGCTGGTGGCTAGCAGATAGTTCCACAATCCTTCCCTGAGGACACCAGGGAAGGGGTCTGGGTGCACCAGGGGTCCCTGGTGACAGCTCTGTGGGCTCAGAAGGGGGTCCTTCTGAAGGGGCAGGGCTGGCTGTGGGCTGGGCTGTGGCTGCAGGCTCCTCCTGGCTTGTCCTGTGGCTCAGCACAGACTGCTGGACAGAGCTGGGACACTGCAGACGTGACTCCTGACAGGGAATTCCTGCCTGACCCGGTGGATCAGGGAGGCTCTTCCTGCCTGCCCTCCCCAGCACGGAGCAGGAGCACTGCCCGTGTCCACTGCCAGAGCTGTGTTGTGAGGAAAGGGCTCTGAGTGGAGCCAGGGGAGCTGGAGGTTGGAGATTAGGAAGTATTTCCTCATGGAAAGGGCTGTCAAGCATCAGGACAGGATGCCCAGGGCCGTGGTGGAGTCACCATCTCTGGAAGTGCTCAAAACCTGTGAATGTGGCACTTGAGGACAGGGGCTGGTGGTGGACACAGTGCTGGTGCTGGCTGATGCTTGCACTTGGTGATCTTAAAGGACTTTTCCAACCTTCCCAATTCCCTGGTTCTGCTGGGGAATTCAGCACTGGGCAGTGCTGTGACTGCACAGGGAGCCTCCATCAAAGAGGTTCAAACAGAGGCTCTGTAAATTAAATGTATTGCTCATTTTTGGCTGCTGTGCCCTGGGCTGGGGACGAAGGGGAAGGGGTGACAGTGAGCACTTGTTGCAGCACTTCCCCTGAAGTTCTGTCCTGAGGAGTGCCTCCCTTTTTTCTGTCATTTGTGGATTTTGCTTTGGCTTCCCAGGGAGCTGGGAGAGAACGGGGCCCTTCTCCTCCTTTTGCCCTCCTCACAATCCCACAAACTGCACGTCTCTATCCCTGCTCCTGCAGAAGCTGGCCCTGGACAGCGCAGCCCTGCGTGGATATATAAATGTTAGTGGGTTACAGATGAGTCCCTTCCTCATTCCCTCTCCTCTGCTGAAATTGCTCTGAACAATTTTGGGGGAATCTTTTAATGAAGTATTGATTTTTATCAAGCACATCAAACTAAAGGTAAATGTACCACCGTGTCATGTTTAAGAAAAACAATACAAAAAACCCCGAGCCCCAGTATATTACAGATAAACTAAGATAAATGACTTAAGTGCTCAGTTTGTGGAGTAAATTGAAACCATACATCACAGGCTTTCATTATTTTATATTATAAATACTGTAAAGAGTAGGAAAGATGATTGAACAGTAATACAAAATTAGTACTAATTGTCATGACTCCCTTGATGAGGAAATGTGCTTTTAATACAAATAATGCGGAGCAATCATTATAACAAAAGTTAATTTTTTATCGCCCGTGATTGCGGGGTGATAATCAGAGGACTCTGACATCCATTAAATTGCCCTTCCCCGATCCCGCATGAAGAAATGAAGGGATCTGTGTTAATTTTCAGGCTCCCTTTGATTGGGTGAACCTGTCTCCGTGTTGTGTGACACTCCTGCCACAGGTCATTGCCTGGTGCAGTGTACCATGAAACAAACAAATAGAAAAAGGCACCTTCTGGCACTTTAAGTTTTGCTGCCATCTGACTGCAGCCCCGGTGGGTTGAAATGATGAAAAGCACAGCCTTGGAAAAATCTTCCTATGGTTAGATTGGGAAAAATGAGTATGATTATCACATGTGCTGGGAAGGGCAGGATAGACAGCTGAAGCCATCTCAAAACTCCAGAGAGAGGAGGAAGACAAGAGGTCACAATTATATTCTGGTATCACACTCCCTTTCACGGAGATCTGATCTATTCGGTTTGTTCTTGGAGGGTGCTTAGGGAAGTTCTAATTAAGGGAAGAAAGAATTTTGACACATGTGAAGCAGAGATCAATATTTAGCACCATAATCAGCAATTCCTGATGGTTTGACAATGTCACCATCCACACTGTAACTATCCATTATTCCCGGCGAAGGGAGCCAGGCGGAGGCTAACAGGCTTACTGCAGGCTCTCATGAATCACGGCCAGCAGTGCCTCATTCACTTCTATTTGTCTTCCTTTTCATCTTCATTCATCCTTATAAAGCAGCCTGTGCTGCCACCAGCCTGGAGAGGCACCGCGGCTCTGCGCCGGGACGGGGCTGGGAGCGCGCCTGCCGCGGGAGAGGGGGCGATTCCTGCGGGATCCGGGGTGATTCCTGTGGGATCAGGAGCAATTCCTGCAGGATCCAGGGAGCTTTGTGCCAGCTCAACCTGTGTCATGCCCTGTGCCATTGGTGGTTGGTGCACAGGGGTTTCCACAGCTGATGGGGATAGATAGGAATGGGTGAGGAGCACCTCACACAGGAGCCCGGGCCCACAGCTCCTCCAACGAGAGATGGAGAGATCAGGAGAGTTATTTTTAGGGTATGATCCTGTACCTGCTTAAATTGATGGCATCCAGCTCTAATGGTGCAGCAGCAAAAGAAAAATGGAGCAGGAGAAGGAGCTGAATCTCCAGTTTTTCCTACTTGTGCATGGAAGACCATCAATCATCCTGTTTACTGCCTGAACTCTGAGCAGAGCTGCTGGAGCATTAGAGAGAAGGATGACACACACACCAAGCCCCCATTTGTTTTCGTTTGTTCTCTCGGGTTCATGGCTTTAATTGTTCAGGGGAGGAGATCTGAGAGGTGCTCGTGGATCTCATCACTTCACCCAATTTCCCCCCAAAATATGAATTCTGCACCTCCCCAGGCCTTTGTAGCTGCTTCCCTTTAAAAATTGGATCCCTCCAATTTGGGAGCAGAAGTGACTCAGGTGACTGCTGCTCATGTCTCAGCACACCATGAGCACTGAACCTTCAAAGCAAAATAATTTGGAAGAAATTCTGAGCTGAAAATGCTCTGCCTTGCCCAAGTTTCCTCACTGATTATGGAGACATTACCTGATGTCACACTCAGTTTATGAATCTTTCATAAACAATGACAAATTTGCACTGGAAAATGCTGTCACCCCCACTTTGTGTCTAGTGTTGATCAGAATCAAATGAAAACACAATTTGTTGGGGTAGGAACGTGGGAATGATGGTTTGGGTATGACATGATTTGGACAACCAGCTGACATTCCCACCTGATTTAAAGCAAAAGGCAAGTTGTTCAAACAGTAAAAATCCAGCTGTGAAATTTGGGACGCCTTCACGTGGCTCCTTGGGCACATCTCCAGGTGCAAGGCAATGTAACGGGGGTACAATTCTGCTGCTTTTCCCAAGGATGGGTTATATCCTGTGGAACAGTCTGTTATTAATCCCCATAAAAATGCAAAGTTTTAGTATCACTCCTGGTTCTTTTTGAATAAGAAATCAGGATTTTATATTCAAATATCCAAATAGCAGCATTTGGATTTCCATGCTGAGTTTTTAAGGATCTGAAGAGTGACTTGGATATTTGCCTGTTTGTTCTTACCTCCCTGGCACCGTTTAGGCAGAGCCGATGACCCTGTGTGGTTCAGGCTTAAAGAAATAAATACTTTGTGTGATGGGATAGAATAATTGGAGGCCACCTCACACAAAGTACATTATCTCCTGTTTCTCCTCACAGTGCCAGTCCCCCAGCTCTGTGTTCCTGTGGGTGGCAATAAGAGACCCAGTGCTGCTTTTCCAGTTTCCCTCTGGCTCTGGGTGCTCCCTGCCCGCTGCCAGGGCTGGGACTGGGGCTGGTGCTGGTGCTGAGCCCCTCGTAAGCTGCCCGGGGCTCTGGCAGCACCCAGGGCAGCCCTGGATGGCATCTGAGTGAGATGCTGACACAGCTCTCATCCTGACTATCCCGAGCAGCACTAATTAAGGGCTGTCCAACTGTGCTTGCTGTTGAGCCGCTTGCTCCGGTGGGTGACAGGGAACAGCCTGGGATCTGTCTGCAGAATGACATAACAAAGAAGGGGGGAAAAAAACCGGCCCTCAGAGGGGGTGGGCTGGGACAGAAAGCCCTGAACTAGGTTGAATTGCATATTTTGTTGTTATAAATATGTAATCTCAGATTAAGCACCACAGCGTGCTATGTTTTTGCTTTCATTATATATTTATTAGTGCTCCAGTGGTTGCTCTAAGTGATAATTATAGAGGAGCATAAATTAATAAGGAACTTGGGGAATGATCTTCCCTTTGTTAGAAAGGTTATCAATAAATCTTCCTTTTTTTTTTTTTAAAGAGCATGATGGTCAGCACTGCTGATCTGCAAGTTTGGGATGGGGCTGGGGAGGGAGAAGGACCCTCCGGGTGCCAGGGGCTGCTCCACGTGAGGCTTGGAAAAGGAGACTGAGCAGCTCAGCTTGGAGAGCAAGCAGCCCAAAGCTGACTGTTGTGTGTAGAGCCTTTCCCCAGGGTGATCCCCAGCAGGGCCTGTCCGGGACCCCTTTGGGTGCCCCCCAAGGCAGCGCTGCCAGGGCACCCCCAGAACAGCAGGAAGGGCTGGCAGCGCTCCCGGGGTCCCTCCCGTCCCCGCTGCCACCCCCGAGGTGACGCCAGGGCAGCGAGCAGGGCCGGGCCGGGCGGTTTGGGGACCCCCCGGTGGCGGTGGCAGTGACACCTGCCGTGGGCAGCTGCC
This sequence comes from Ploceus nigricollis, assembly GCA_013399945.1. Classification (NCBI taxonomy): domain Eukaryota; kingdom Metazoa; phylum Chordata; class Aves; order Passeriformes; family Ploceidae; genus Ploceus; species Ploceus nigricollis. The sequence goes on from VXBC01000228.1 coordinate 184,190, forward strand.
CCAGCAGTGGCCGTGCCCCCCACGCCGCTGTCCTTTCCCGGCGCTCGCCTGCGCTGCAAACCAAAGAGCAAAGGTCTTTAACTCTTTAACCAAATTCCAATGTCTGCCAAATTCAATCGCTGTCATTCCCTCAGAAAAAGACACTGTAATATGTGCGTCCTGATCCAATTTTATAGAAAAAGACAGAATTTACATACTGTTTATTTAGTTAAGTCTCTAAAATCAATACCTTTGTCTGTAGCTCTTTTATTTAAAATACATCATGACATTGCAAACTGCTGTATAAATGAATTTTTCCAAACCACACATGTTGTTAATGTTTTTCTATTGCACATATTTTTTAAAGTTTGAATCGTAGCATTTAATAGATCAACTTAAATGTATTTTAATATTGGATTACTAAAGAATGTTAAGTTTTACATTTCTAAAATTATAAATATTATTTCAAAAGGTCAGTCATTTGCCCAAGACTTATCTGTCCAATGGAGAACATATTTCAAACCATCCAGACACAGAAACTGATCATGTTAAATACTAAGAAAAAATGAAATCTCTTAATAATATATCTTTTTTTCAGTAGTGGAGAGAGAGGAAAGAGCAGCTTTGGACTGATGAATACTTGTGTAGGCTGCCAGCAATGCTTCAGGAAAAGAGAACCCTCTGTTTCGGGGGAAGACCTGGAATTTATGGTCTTCATTGACACATAGGTTAAAGTGTGTTTAGGAGCCTGTAAGCAGGTGTAGAAAAAGGTTATTTTAAAGAAAATGTGGGCATGGAGCACTGAAATGGGTGAAGGGGGCAGAGCTGATTCTCTGATTCTCTTCAGCACTAACTGATGCATTCCTGTGTCACTGGACTTCCTTTTGCAAGATATGGGTCTTTGCACTCAAAAGAAGTTTTAAACCCTGGCAAACATTACTGGAACTGTGTGCTGTAAGCTCCCAGTTTGTGCTGCAGCCTGCTCATGAGCAAAGGGCCTTGGCTCCAGCAGGGGAGTTTGGGAAGGATCAAAACCCCCATTCCATGATGCTCAGCTCTGTGTACGACGGGATGTCAGCCTTCAGGGGGTGACCTGGACAGGGGAAGATGCTGGAAGTGTTCCAGGAAAGGTTGGAAGGGCTTGGAGCAACCTGGGATAGTGGGAGGTGTCCCTGTCCACGGCAGGGCGTGGAATGAAATGGGTTTTAAGGTCCTTTCCAACCCAAACCAATCTGGTATTCCACGACTCTGCAGTTATCCTCCTGTGAAACTGGACTTGCTGTGGGAGTTTGGAGAAAAGATCCACAAATTTAAAGATCAAATGTGGTTGCTGTGGAAGTCTGTCACTTATCACTGCCAGGATGACCTGGAAGAAAGTGTAGAATCATTCCTGGAAACCCCTGCAGGTGATACCAGGATGATTGTGTCATCTTTGGGTATAGAAGTTTTCAGTGTTCATAGTGGTGGAAACAAGAACCAGGCCTCAAATGTCACTTCTTTAGTTTCAGTATTTGAGTCCTTGCCCTGCATTTCTTAGAAAGTGGATTTATTCTTTTGTGATTGCTCATTTAAAAATGCAAACAAAACCTTTTTATTGATTTGTGTGTATTGGCAGAATTACTGTAATTGCATCAAATGACATAATTGGTGTAAATAGGTATAATGATGTCATTAGCATGTGTGATTGTGACATTTAACAGTGTAATTAAAATGTATAATGACATGGTAAAAGTCCTTATTAAAGAACGCCAGAAAAGCTCTGCAGGTGGACAGAGCAAGATTTTAAAAATTCAATATTGCTGTCACTCTTTCATGTTCTTTTCAAAACAGCAAAAGCCATTAGGTCACATCAAAACTGATTTTTAAATCCACAGGTCTGTTCCTGGGAAGGCTTTTTCCCCTGGGAAGGTTCCAGCAGCACCTCAGTGTCTTCAGGGGAGCTGTTGTTGGTGGGAAGATCTGCTCAGCCCCTCTGTGCTCCCTGGGGTTCAGGCGTTCTGTGGAACATTGCTCCCACAGCACCACGTTCCCTGCTTTCTTGGGCATGGGGGGTTCTGCAGGAGAACTCAGCTGGGAAGGGACCCCATGGACACCAGCGTGCTCAGAGCAGCACTGGCTGTGAGGTTTCAGCTCTGGAAGGGCTGGAAGCAGTTTGAAATCCCCAGGGATGAAGGGGTGCACCAGGCACAAAGGGATTTCATTATGTTCACCTGAACACCCCTGCCGGGGGAAGGTGGCTCCATTCCCAGGGGATGATCCCCACTGTTGTTCAATTTTTTTGTCTTGGGTTTGCGATGACAGTTGTGGGCTGTGCCCAAATGGAGAGGATGTGCCAAAGTTTTATAGAATCATGGAATACCCGACAGTTTGTGTTGGGAGGGACCTTAAATCCCATCCCATTCCGCCCCTGCCATGGGTAGGGACACCTCCCACTATCCCAGGGTGCTCCAAGCTTGTCCAACCTAAAGTAAATTGAGGAAAAGTTAATAAAGGAGTCCCAGAATCCCATCATGTTTTGACAGAACCAACGATCAGTGTGGGATGCTTGGAATATCGTAATGTAGCACTGCATTTATTTGTGGTGAGTCTAAACTTTGCTTGGAAATCTGTCCCTTGTCCAAAATCTGGTCACTCTGGTGATGAGGAGCTGAACGAGGGACTCTTGTGCCCCTCGTGCTCAGGAATGCTGAGTTAATTCAGCTCTGGGAGTATTGGAGTATTTACTGTTCATAAATGATGAGCCAAAGTCCAACCAAATGTGAATTATGTTCTCACTAATTTAATAACACAAAACGTTTTTTCTCACCTAATGTGTTAATAACAGCCTGTGTTGACACCACAGGGATAATCTCATTCTGAGAGCAGTTTCTGCAAGGAGCTCCTGTGAAACTCTCATGGGGTTCTCTGGGAGCAGGGATTGCCACCCCACGTGGGTGCAGCTAAATGACACAAGTTCTGACCAGAAATAAATATTTTTCAGGTGAAACTTACTATTTTTTTTTTTTTCAGCAGGTTGTACTTGGTCTCTGACAGCACTGGTAAGAACAACAGCATGAGTAAATCTTACTCCCCAGCAGTTTGGGAAGGGTGGAGCAGGCACTGAGTTACTGTGGAGTATTAAAGGGCAGGGCCAAGAAGCTGTGTTGGAGCGTTTGCTCTCACACTCGAGTGTTTGTTTTATTCCATTACAGCCATGCTGAGGGTGGATTGTCCACGTCTGCAGGTTTGAGATGTGCAGATGTGGTTGGGTGGGAGCTGCTGTGCCCCCACCAGAGCTGCTGTGCCGCCTCCAGATAAACGGGAGGCACCAGCTGCTGGATGGAGAGGATGGCTCTTCATGGAATCGTGGAATGATCTGGGGTGGGAGGGACCTTAAAGCCCATCCATCCCCACCCCTGCCATGGGCAGGGACACCTTCCACTATCCCAGGGTGCTCCAAGCCCCAGTGTCCAACCTGGCCTGGGACACTTCCCGGGATGGGGAATCCCCAGTTTCTTTGGGCAGCCTGTTCTCTCTGTTGTGCACAGCACACGTGTGGAATGGTCCCTGCTGAGCTGTGTTCCCTATTGTGAGAAATAGCTACTCACTTTTCAGAAGTTTAGAAAGCTTCATTAAACCTTATCACAAATACAACAGAAGACAGAATAGAGAAAATGTTACGGCGCCAGGAGCAAAGGGTTTTTCCCACCATGTGCTCGCCCACACAATGGAGGTCACGCCTTTTGTCCCTCCCAAAGTTCTGTCCATCGACTCCTTCTTCACTGTCCAGTGGGGGAGTTTACTTCTTCAAATCCTGACTGGAGGTCAGATGTCGCCATAGTGACAACCTGACCCTCCCAGATGTCCCAACCCCGGCTGTCCCTTGATAACAACGCAAGGGGGTAAAACACAACTATAAATCTATACAACTTTTCTTAACATATGTACATGATATTTGTCTGTTAATTGTGAGAGTCAATCATCGCATTACTCATCTATCACTCTATCTATGAGTTTCTCCCAAGGAAAACCCTTGGTACCCCTGTACCAGCTGCAGACTGCTGGGGCTGAGAGCCCGGCACTGGCCCAGCCCTGCAAGTACCACAACCCTGCTGCACTGCTGCAGTCTTGCCGTGCTGCCAGGCCTTGCTGCACTGCTGGGCCTTGCTGCGCTGCTGGGCCTTGCTGCACTGCCGGGCTTTGCTGCACTGCCCGGGCCTCGCGGCCCGCCGG
>VXBC01000228.1:188407-214291 GCA_013399945.1 Ploceus nigricollis
CCTTGCTGCACTGCTGGGCCTTGCTGTGCTGCCAGGCCTTGCTGCACTGCTGGGCCTTGCTGCGCTGCTAGGCCTTGCTGCACTGCCACAACCTTGCTGCACTGCCCTGGCCTTGCTGCGCTGCTGGGCCTTGCTGCGCTGCTGGGCCTTGCTGTGCTGCTGGGCCTTGCTGCACTGCTGGGCCTCACTGCGCTGCTGGGCCTTGCTGCACTGCCCTGGCCTCGCTGCACTGCTGGGCCTCGCTGCGCTGCTGGGCCTTGCTGCACTGCCACAACCTTGCTGCACTGCCCTGGCCTTGCTGCACTGCTGCAGTCTTGCCGTGCTGCCGGGCCTTGCTGCACTGCTGGGCCTCGCTGCACTGCTGGGCCTCGCTGCACTGCCCTGGCCTCGCTGCACTGCTGGGCCTTGCCGTGCTGCCAGGCCTTGCTGCACTGCTGGGCCTTGCTGCACTGCTGGGCCTTGCTGCACTGCTGGGCCTTGCTGTGCTGCTGGGCCTTGCTGCGCTGCTGGGCCTTGCTGCGCTGCTGCCTCGCGTGGGGCTGCAGACACTTGGAGCTCATTCCCTGCCAAGCAAACGGAGGCTGCCAGCAGGGAAGGCTTTCGCCAGGCTCCTCTGACCAAACTGTGTGTGAGAAGGGGACACTTTTCACCCCGCACCTCCCTCACCCTCACCGCCCGCTCTGCCCAGATGCTTTTCTGACGCTGCCCCTTCCATCAGCACCTGGCACAGCCTCGGGGGTCCCGTCACACGGGGCAGTCAGTCACACTTGGACAGGGTGTCTGTCATCGTGTTAACACAGGCACATGGTGACACGTTTCATGGGCACATGCTCAGAGATGGACAGAAAGGATTGGCCTTTAGGCCCCAGCAAGAGCAGCATTTCTGCACCGTGAGCAGACGTGTAATTTGAAATAATAGTGTGCCAATAGTGCTCGTAGGGAATTGGTGTAGAATGGGAGCTTCAAAATCAGCCTTTGGCCGGACAGGAGGGCTGAGGAGCTTCCTGCCATGGGCCCCTTATCCGAGTGTGGCTCTGAAAACGTTTGTGGTGGTTCTGTCTGTGCAGATGGGAGCACTGCTCAGCAGCGGGCTGAGCCCTGACTGCACTCCCTGGAAATGCCCTGTAACTCCTCAGTGACTGAGGGAAGGGCTGTTCCAGGTCAGCTGGGACAGCTCACACCTGTGATTTTATCCACACGCCCAGGACTGACCTGGCACGGTGCTTTTATCAGGATCTGTGCCTGCATATGGATTATGGATGTAGCTTTAAGTGAGTCTGTTAAATCACAGATTATCCACTGCTACCCCAAACTGTTCCACTGTCCAAACTAGAGGAGGTCACTGGTAACACAGCAAATAATTTAAAGTGCTGAATGCTGGAAGGGGGTGTGGGGCCACTGGACGTCACGCTGTAATTGCTCATTTAACTAATTTAGCAAATCCCAAAGCAGCTGGACAGTTTTATTTATTTATGGATTCTATATTATTTAAAGATGTTTTATGCATGTGATTTTGAACTGATTCACTTAAACCTCTACAAAGAGGAGAACCAGGTCTCATTGTGATTTACTCTTTTTTTTTCTCCTGGTACCATTTGCTGTTTGTGGGAAGTTCATATTTCAGCTCAAAGAGGAGAATTTTATTACTCTAATTATTGTTTGCTAAATTATAGAGTTTAAATGGTGACTAAATAGTTCTTGTACCATCTCCAAGTTAGACTAGCCGGTAATGCTGCGTGTGAAAGGGATAATTTCAGATGGATATAAGGGTGTATCAAGCAAGGCAGTTAATTTAGGAGTTTGCCTAATTTCCTAACAGCTTCTATTTCCCTAATACATTTATACTATAATGTGCTCTAAACATATTAAAATGCGTTATCAGTCGCTTAGCAAACCTCCCTAAAGATGTTTGTATTCATGAGGCAAGTGTAAGCAGAAGAAACACAGCTTTATTTCACTTACTCCGCTGCTTTGTTCATTAAGCTAATTACTGTATTCTACATCCCTCTTTTTCATCTCGCTTGTTTCTGGAGCTTGATCCTTTCCCAACCCTGAATCGACTGTTACTGAACAGTTGAAGCTGAACAGGAAGGAATTGCAGGTGTCAACTCACAGTTTACAAATATGACATCTCCTCTGGCATAGCTGGAAATATGAAATATTGATTTATGTGCAGTAAAAGGTCTTATAAAAATGATCACATACACATGAGAGATTAATGCGCTGGAGATCAATAGAAATTTCATTCTTGACGCTAGACTGTCACCTATGGTGAAATGCTAAAATACAGAAATCAATATTATCTATGAAATGTCAAATTTATTATAATTATGAGGATGAAAGCTGGCCAAGTGGCTCCCAGGAGAGAAGGAAGGATAGGTTACTGTGCTGAAGCATCCTTCATGTCCCTTGTTCACTTGCTGCCAATTTGAGAGCAATATTGGTGCAGGGGGTTTTCAGGCATTATGTATCACCGTGCAGGAACAAATTCCTCCTGGAATATTTAACTCTTGAATCTGACAATAACACAGGCGTCTCCACAGCCAAACGGCTCGGGGGGCTTGGGGAATACAGAGCCTGGGGGCTGTGGGAAATGTGCCAAATGCAGAGACATTTCTGTGTGGGTGGAGGGCTGAGCCCAGGCTGCTGAGGGAGCTGAGCAGGGCTGGGGGGATGAAATCCCTGGAATTGGGGGTGCTCCTGTTCTTCTGTGTGCTGGGGGATGTATCTGACAGCAGGATTTACATTTGGTGTAGTCTTAGGTATCAGCTTGGTTCTTAAAATATGGCCCTTTGGTCTATTACTTCTTGTTAATGTTCAGAGAAATAACACTGCTCCACATCCAGTGCAGGAGAAGGTTGTGTATTGTCCCAGCACCTGCAAGTGGTGCAGATCCTGAAGGGATTTGTACAAGTGTGTGCCAGTGATTCACTGAAGGGATTTGTACAAGCGTGTGCCAGTGATTCACTGAGGGTATTTGTACAAGTGTGTGCCAGTGATTCCTGCAGGGATTTGTACAAGTGTGTGCCAGTGATTCACTGAAGGGATTTGTACAAGTGTGTGCCAGTGATTCACTGAAGGGATTTGTGCAAGTGTGTGCCAGTGATTCACTCACTGAAGGGATTTGTACAAGTTTGTGGCAGCCAACTCACTTCATGTATTGAGTTGACAGTCTCCCCAAAACTAACCCAAAAAGGCTGTGAACTGGCAAGAAAAGAGTAACAGATCACGGGTTCTTTACAGTTTTTCCTTTGTTGTAGACCTCTGATATAAGTGGGAATTTTTAATTAGTAAAAGCCTTCTGATACCTGGGGATGCTGTTAAATATCTGATGCCGTGGCAAAGGGTTTGACTTCTTGCAGGTGAATTCTATCTTTTCTGATGCCTTCTATTTCTGTTGCATAGGGAATTTGATTTCAGTTATTCAGTGTTAGCCATGTAAAAAATTCCCTTTATGATTCCCTTTAATTTCCTTTTTTACCTTGTACCTCTTTGGTGCTTTGGTTCTGTTCTGCTTTTACTCCTGACCAGCGAAAATATCCTCCTGTCTTTATTTCCCACTCTGTGAGTGGCCCTTCTGCCCCTCAGGAACCACAGGTACCTCCATCTAACCCTTTTGAAGTGCTGTTATGTGTCATTTTACCTTCATTTTCAGGGCCTTTGCTTTACTTTTCTGATTTCAGTAACGTCCCCCGGACAGGAAGGTGAGAATACTCTCCCTCACTATGGGATTATTGCTGCTGCCCTTGTCTTTGAAAGGAAAAATGCCTTTTGGCTTATCAATATTTCCTTCTCCTAAGCTGCCCCACACAGTCCTGGTCTTGCCTGCCTTGCTTGTGGCTTTTTTGGGGCAGCAAACTGGTATCTTTATAAATCAGTGGCAGAATACACCTGCAGCTGCAGGAGTGGGGAAACATTTGGGTCACGGTGAGACCTGGACTCACCTGAGCTCTTTGAAAAGTCAATTTATTATTATTTATTTCTTGTTAACGTTCAGAGAGATGACACTGTTCCACATGCAGTGCAGGAGAAGGCTGTGTATTGTCCCACCCCCTGTGAGTGACACCTGTAGTGGGGAGAGCAGGGCTCCAGGAGGCAGAGGGCTCCTGGGAAGGGCAAGTCCTGCTTTTCCCCAGCTTTTCCATGCTGCAAAGTCATTGGCACAAAGATATTGCCTGGTCCTCCTGAGAAACTGGGTTTGGGCTAGAAGAAGCAGTTCATGCCTTGTTTAGTTTTGCTTTAAAAAGGAAGTGATCATTCATGGGGACTATGGGGATGCCAGGATTTCTGCCAGGGCACCGCAGTTCGGGACCAGCGCTGGTCCAAAGGTTTTAAGCTGACATTGGAATGTCTTTACCCCATTTTACAGAGGATAAAATTGCTGCACCGGGAGATTTGTGCCAGTGTCTTCAAACATATTCTGAGCTTAGATGTTCAGTTTGGAGAATCACAGAATCATTGAGGCTGCAGAGACCTCCAGGGCCATCAAGCCCAACCTTCAGCTGAATCCCCCCGTGCCCACCAGCCCACACTGGGAACCAACCTGTCCACTCGTTTTCCCAGCATTTGCAGGGATGGTGACTCCAGCAGTGCCCTGGGCAGCAGTGCCAGTGCTTAACCACTCCTTCAGGGATGGAATCTTCCCTGATATCCAACTGGGCCCCCCTCGGCACAGCTTGAGGCCATTTCCTCTTGTCCTGCCCCTTGTTCCTTGGGAGAAGAGACTGACCCTCACCTGGCTGCCCCCTCCTGCCAGGGACACGAGGAGAGCTTCTTCAGGCCATTTGAGAGCAGCTTTTCAGGGAGGTTGCTTCCCAGGAAAATGGTGAAAAACACAAACCCAGATCAGGTTTTGGGTTTCAGACACCAACAGGGAGTGGAACACTTCTGCTCTTGGGGCTGTTGCTGAATGCAAAGCACGTCTGTGGGGAAGGAGTCGGTGCAGAGTGGAGCAGCAAGAGAGAACCTGCATCTTCCACGCTGTCTTGGCTCTGCCAGACTCCACACTCTTTGCTCAGAGTGTTCTGGGAGGGATGCTTCAAAAAAATACAGATATTCCCCATCAAAGGGTGTCTGTGGCAATCACACACCCGCCCCGCTCCTCCATGAGGAGATTCAGCTGCTGCTGTTGACAACTGAATGGACTGAACAGATCATTCGGTGAGAAAAGAATTCTTTACCACCTTTAATTGTGAAATAATTCCTTATTCATACACATTCATTTCCTAACGCTTTCCTTTCCCAGGCCCTTTGCATTTTAATGCATTTCCAGTTAAGCAAACAAGTAGATAGAGTTGATTTCTGTCTGTAATACACACTTGCCTTTTCTATTTTTCCTTTTACTTGTGGGAAGAGGCAGAGAAGGAAGAAAAAGATTTATTTTTTTTTTTTATTACACTGTAGCATTTACACAGTTTTTCTAAATAGAGATTTGGGGAGATTTTTTCACCCTTTTCCCTGCTTCTTAAGGCTTTTCTGTACCTCAAGTAGCCAAAGCAGTTCAAGTTAATACTTAATGCACCACACTTTAAGAGATAGGCATTTCTTGCAGTCAGGTCTCAATTAAGAGATAAAAGACAAAAAGTGCAAAGCACTTGATAAAGCTCAGAATACAAGGAGCAGCATGGAAGTGCTTGAAGCTGTCCATAGCGATAACTGGATAGCCAGCTGGAATCTTCTTGAAATGAAGTGGGTGCTCTAACTTATCAAATTCCACATATGGGGAAATTATTGGTGCCCACAGGGGTGATTAACACGAACTCAGTGGGTCAGAAACGAGCTGGGATAAAGGTGAGGGCTGTATCTGCCTATCACCACGGAATGGAGCCATTTAGAGGGAGATAGCGGCGGGCTTCCCGCCTGCCCTGTATCTCAGCTTGTCAGGGGAGAGGCACGGGGGAAGCTGCACGCCCAGAGTGTGCTGCATGATGTGCAAATTGCAGCGCACATTAAAATGTAATCTGTTCTAATAAGTCATATTAAGATTACATTTTAGATAATTGTGTGTTTATCTTATACAACAAATATTTGCCCTGCTGCATATAGTCCCTGTCACTCTCTCGCTCTCTCTTTAAATTCCAAGTGCCAGCACCAAAAGAGAGAGCAGCATTTAGCTGAGAGAAGGAAAGCATCAGCTGGAGCTCAGGTGAGCCAGGCTGGGAGGTGAGGGGGGGCTGGGGAGTGCCGGTGACACTGCCAAGGGCAGTGTGGGCACGGAGCCCTGGCTCCCTCCTGCCCTGGGACAAGTCCCTGGGGCTGTGCTGGGCTCAGTGGGCTCGGCCAAGGCTTTGGGGTCCGAGCCAGGTGGGACTGACACTGACAATCACCAAGAGGGTTCCCTGCCCTGCTTTTGGGGCTCTTGGGGCCCATCCAGGTGTTCCCATGGTGAGGAGGGTCCCGTGTCCTCCTGCCCAGCAGTGCTGGGCTGCAGGTCCCTCACCAGCAGCCCCTGGCACCATCCTGCTCCTCCCCGTGCTGCCCCTGGCACCCCTGCAGAGTCCAGGGAGTGCCTGCAGCGTGTGCCCTCACAGCCCTGCTGCCAGCTCCCTCTGCCACAGCTCTGCAGGACAATTCCTACAGGGGAGCAGCTCCTGGGCTGAGGCTGCCACTGCTCCAGGGCTCAGCAGCCTCCCCTGGCTCCTCCCTGCCCCATGCCCGGGGTCAGGCTGATGGGTTCTGGGGGGTCCCTGCTCTCTGTTGTAGAGTTTGTGCAGCCTCCAGGCAGCAGCCCTGTCACTGCCACTGCTGAGAGCAGAATACAGCAGACACAAGTCTTCTTACCAGGCTTCAGAGGCCTGGGTTGGGATGGTGTCTGAGGCTTCAGTGTGAAATTATTGGAGTACGGGCCTGGAACAGAATTATTTTTTGCCCATTTAAGGCGTTTACTCGTCACTCCTAATTGTGTGTGGTTGCTGCTCTCGCTGTGTTTTGTTTCTCCTCTCCTGTGAGGCTGTTTGAGGTGCTCCTGAGCTGTACTGGGGAGCCAGAAGCTGGTTTGGAGCTGACACCTCTGTGTTTCAAGGGTGATGGGGAGGATGGAGGTGCCACAGCTGAGCCATGGCCGGGCAGTCTTTCAGAACAGCCAAACTCCAATGGTTTAGATCATTAATATGCATTAAAATAACAGCATTTGCTTTTTAGTTGTGGCAGCAGAAGCTGAGTATTCAGGTAAAAGATTCCTGGGAATCCTGGAGTGTTCTTGCTTGTTTCTCCCTACTAGAGCCCCCAGGTCCTGGGCTCCCCTGGCAGCTGGGCTGGGCAGGCACCTCTGTTCTGTGCACACACCACACGAGCTGTTTATTCAGCCCCAGAGCCCATCTCCCTTATTTGCTTATTCCACCAGCAATTTGGGTTCATTTCTGATGGGTTTTCCCCCTACTTTCTCAAGTACACTGCAATTTCCAGCCCAGTATTTGCTCAGCTGACAGCACTGTAATCGATGGCTGAAAATAAGGCTAAATCTCGGCATTTCTGTTAAAAGAAAGTGTTTGGGAACAATCAGATGAACAATGGTGTCGGCAATAAAACTTTGAGTGAAATTGGACTGGCACGGGCTGACCCTGGCTCTAATCTTTGTTCTTGCCATGGGACTGAATGTCAAGAGGTGAGTGCTGGTGACATCCCTCAGCCTGCAGGATTGAGGGCACCGAGCACCTCCCTCCCTGGCCACAAACAAACTAACAACTTCAAATGCCTCTTAACCTTCATCTCCATGAGCTTCAAAGGATCAGCATGAGATGCATCTTCATCCCTCATCGCAGCAGAAATCCAGGGACAATGTGATCAGTGGGCTCAGGGGCTGTGCCTTCTCTCCTGCAAATGTCTTCTTTTATTCTGCTTCCCTTGAAGGGGAAGCAGAAGGGAAAGCAGGGAGTATTTTGGTGCAGACTCTTATTTCCTGCAGGTATTTATACCTCTGATAGAGTAGATCCAAATTAGGGAGTGAAAAGTGTCTGGAGAGACTAAGATCTCACCTGGAGCATTTTTATATTTATTGCTTATAATCAATAAGGGAGAATTTTGATACCCAGTAAACTTTCCCTTTTTTTTTTTGTGCTTTTCTTCATTTTCCCTTGGTGTTTTCTCTTTTTGCTGCCTGTAAATACCCAGTCTTAAAGCAGAGGCAGGTTTGAATAATTCAGTTTCCGAGTCAGGAGTTGGGAGGCTGAGGTGACCACCTGCCACTCGTGTGGTTGATTTCTCTCCATTAACACTGCATCATTAACTCTGCTCCCCTATTAAAGGGAGAAGCTGCCCGTGCTAGGGGTGCTGAGGGAGCTGAGAACAGCTCTGAGTAACCTGGAGCAGGGCAGGGGCCTGGTGCCAGCTGCTAGGAAGTGCAGCTACACCAGGACTGTCTTCTGGTGGTTGCTTGCTATTCCGTGGAGGTGTTCCTGGTGCCTGGGGAAATACCATCCACTCCCTGGAAAAAAATAAAGGCAACGTCTCCAGCAGCGTGTTCTACCCTAAGCAAAGTAAACTGTGAGTAAAGGGAAGGTTAATCAGAGTGGTGCCTTGCTAAAGGGAGCTGGAAAGCTGCATTGGGCTCCTTGCCCCCGTGGCTGCAGAGACCCAGGAGCTCTCAGGGGTGCTGCAGGTGTTAAAGGCACCGTGCTCCTGCCTGCTTGCTTCTACCCCATGGGTTCAGTTTCCAGCTGCTCAGTGGGACTGGGAGTCAGGAAATTCTGGAATGGTTTGGGCTGGAAAGTACCTCAGAGCTCACCCAGTGCCACCCTGCCAGGGCAGGGACTTCCACTGTCCCAGGCTGCTCCAGCCCCAGTGTCCAGCCTGGCCTTGGGCACTGCCAGGGATCCAGGGGCAGCCACAGCTGCTCTGGGAACCTCTGTCAGGGCCTGCCCACCCTCATTCTATAAGAACATCTTCCTTGAGTCTCTCTGGCATCAGCACTGCCCTGTTTCTGACCCCACCAGTGGGACAAAGGAAGGACAAAAGGGTAGGAACAGCTCCTGGAACGTGGGAGCTTTGGCATTCATTGCCCTGCGTTGCCACTTGTGATGCAGATTTGAGATCTGGGCTGTGTTCAGAGGTCATCCCAGGCTGGGCATGCCTTCATTTCAGCTTCTGTTTCTCAGGCCAGCAGGTATTGCTGCAATCACTGAAAACAGGCACAAGGAATAGCCCTGGAAAGGGGGAAAATTTGGTGTAAATTAAACACCACCTTTTCCCAAGTGAAGGAAAGCTGTACCCCATTGCACTGCCTTAATTACCTTTATTATTTCAGCAGTGTGGACTGGCACTTCCCACCACAGCTGATCTGACAGCCTGCTCGGGTTTGCCTTTTCCTCTTGGAGGCACAGGGCAGGGAGGCTCCTGCCTCCAGCCCTGTTTGATAGCCTGCCACAACCTGAGCTAAGCAGGTGGCAGCGTGAAGTACAAAAGCTTCACTAAACAAAGAATTTTTATTTCCTGGACTGTGCCCGCAGGGGAGGAATTCTGAAAGCAAAGCAGGACCCTGACAGCCAAAGAGCATCCCAAATTTTTAAACGAACAGTTTGATTGTTCTTTTATAAACCTATGCAGATGAACGACAATTTACAAATAAAAGAGGGGTTTGTGATGACTGGCCACTGAAAAAAATAGCAAATTACAAAGTGGGTCATTTATTTCTCGAGAAGTTGGTTTCTAAAGCTGCCTGGATAAGCTGTCTTTGTCCCCCTGGCTCCAGGCAGGGAACTGTGGGCAGCACAAGTGGCCACAGCCTGCTTTTCCTGGGATTTCCCTGGCACAGGTGACAGCGGGGGTGGCTTTGGGGGCACCCCCCGCTGGTGGCTCTGGTGTCACGGTCCCAGAGCTTTGCTCCCCTCCTCTCCAACAGCAAACCCCAGCCCAGCAGCCCCGTGGCCTCTGCTGCGAGCCCAGAGTTCCTGAGCAATAAACACCCCTGGCCCTGCTGGAATTAATAAAGTTGGTTTGAGCCTCAAATGGCTCTGATTTGCTTCCCTGTTTTCATAGGTGATTTCACTAAGCAGCAGCACTTGCTAATCCCACATTCACATAGATAGAAGGTCAAAGTTGGTCAGTGAGCCAAGAAATACCATATCAGGGTTTCTTTCCTCTCCAATTGAAAGAGGTATAAATTGTGGAATTAGTGTATTGATTGAAGGCTACAACTTCAAGCAATCAGTTTTTCTGGCTTGACAAGATTATTTTATCCTACTTTTCTTTTATTATTATGTGTTGTATTTGAGTCATCCTTCAGGCAGATGAAGTGACAGCTTGATTTAACTCAATAAAATCCAGCAGTTAGGAAACCTACTGAGCCGAACAAAAGCGGAGGGCGGCTGCGAGGGAGGGAAGGTGCTCGGCGGTGTGAGCAGGCAGAGCCGCTGCAGGGACACAACATTAACGGGAATTAGGCGCTAATCAATGCATTTCTATGGAAACTCGGCGCCAAGCTGCAGGGCCCTCGTGCTGGGCCACTGGACGAGTAATTCCGCCCTCCCTGCCAACAAGTAAAATTAAAATTTCTGCCGCCGAGTCCTGAGAGCGGCGCTTTCGCTGGAGCTGTGCTTTGGCAGAGCTGCAGAAAGTTGGGTTTTGTTGCTTTTCTGATAAGTTTGAAGGGAAATGCTTAAGCAGGGGGTTGTAATTATGTGGTAATTAAAATAGTAATGAAGTAAGTAAAAATAATAGTAAGTCTTTGGACAGGAGGTTTTTGCTTGGGTGTAGATCAGCAAACACAAATACTAAAATGTATATTTTTGTCTTCACAAGGGTTTTTTCTCTTGATCCTGCCTGTGTTATGTGTGGAGTAAAGAGCCCAGAAAAAGGATGCTGTAAGGCAGCCCCTCTTCCTCCTGGGCTTTGCCAGAGTCCTGGTGCAACCAGCTCTGAGGATGTGCTTGCACCGGGGCCAATGAATGACCCCGTTCCCCTTTGGCTGTGGGCAGCAGTTCAGGGCCATGCAGCAGGACTGGGATTGGGATTTGGTGCAGGAGAGTGGGAATTTGCTGGAGTGGGGTGAGCCGTGTTGGCTCTCGGGGTGAAGATGGAGGTGCAGCAGAGAGCAGCAGCAGGGACAGGAACAGGCCTTGCCTCTGCACTCAGAGGTGTCTGCTCACTGCTGCTGGTTCCTCAGCAGATGGGAATGGGAACAACACGTTATTGATGTGTGAAAAACGATCTCAGTGTGTTATTTACATCCCTGGAAGTGCTCCAGGCCAGGCTGGACAGGGCTTGGAGCACCCTGGAATGGTGGGAGGTGTCCCTGCCCATGGCAGGGGTGGGATGGGACAGGCTCTGAGGTCCCACCCCACCCAAACCATTCTGGGATTCTGAGATTCGCTGTATTTTAATCATCATTTTATTTGGGTGAGGAGTTCAAGATCCCAATTATCTATGTTAATTAGTAAATGATCTCTTGCTGAGTTATCTTGAAGAGCCACTGATTTGGCTGCTAGGTTTGGGTTGGTTTCTTTCCCACTTGGACTGTTTTTGCAGACGTGCATCTGAAATGCACATGGGTATTAGAATCACTGTTGAAGTTGCATTTCATAATCTATAAATGCATTTAAAATCCACTGCTTTAAGCAGCACTCCCGTGGCAAACAGCAACATCTGTCCAACACTGAGGCAGTGTGTGGGACTCCCTTGCAGTGAGGTCTGGATCCACACTTGTCCTGCCTGTTCCATCTCAGCTCCTGTCATCAGTGGGATGTAAAAGCAGGGAAAGGACAACTCCCACTTAAGGGCTCAGGTGAAAGCCCAGGCTGCTGCCCCATTATTTTAAAAACCATGGTTTGCAACTTTCAGACCATGCATTAACATTCACTAACTCGGGTGTAATTTCTCCCACCCAACATTTCTTTACCATTTAAAGTTGTTTTCATCTTCCCGTGGAACAGCATATATTGTCATGATCTCCTTAAACAGCAGTTTGGTAAATGACTTGTTTAAATTTAAGGAAAAGAGGTTGTTGATAAGTATAGTTTTCTAATACTCTTCCTCAGCTGTCATTTACTTTGACTAAATTTATTTAAACCACCTTAACCTTTCAGAGAAAGGCCAGGAGATGTTTAAAAGAATAATATGTGTCTGACATTTTGGTTTACCAAAAGGACACCATCATAATTCTGTAGTGCCTCTGTTAAAAATAAGCTAAGAAAAGAAAACTAAAATCTCTTTTTCTTTCTGCTTAATTTTGAAAGAATGGAAGGAAATTTGATTGATAGTTGCATTAGGAAGTGACCTGCAGAGGTGATCACCAATGCATTGATCTGTCCCTGCAGCAGGGCGTGCTGAGCAGCTGCCACCTGCAGGTGGCCTGTCCCTGGCTGAGGAGCACCCGGGAGGTGTTCCCATCCCCANACAAGCCACCATTTTATCTTAAATAAGGGGATTAAAATAATCTTTAAAATGTATTAAGACATAAATTTAAAATTAAAGAAATCAAAGTCTCCAAACTTGATACCCAGACTGGAGTTCCACTTTTGCCCTCCTGACCTTGCCCAAAGTTGTGTGAATTAAGGGCAGTGTCAGCTGTGACTCTGCATTTCCCTGCTTTTGTCAGCTTGTGTCACAACCTCAGCATTATTTAAATGAAATTTTCTTTTCTCTCTTTTTTAAAATGTTTAATATTCCCATTCAGGTATTTGAGCCATAATTTCTGTTAGTAAAAGTGACATTTTGTAAAGTTCATTATTTTTTTACAGAGAAAATCTCAGCCACTTTTAAAAATAGACATTAAATAAGGGAATGGCATCTCCAGGCTGGGAGTCATTCCTGCAATTTCCTGTTTTAATTCCTGAACACCTGTGAACCACAACTTTGATAATACCTGGGTTATTTCACCTGACCTGGCTGCCCGACCTGTCCAGGCACACACATCCCTGGATTTCAAACAAATTTAAAATAATCATTTCTGTGTTCAGGAGACAGATTTGAAGGACCATTAAATATGGAGAAATGTAAAACATTCCTGATATTATCAAAACACAGAGCATATTTGTCTTAGAAGTAAATGAATTAAACTTTGTTGGTGTTACTGGAGCTGATCATATTTTGATCATCTCAAACTGGATTTGGGTGGAAATGCTACATTAATACCAAGTTGCCTTTCTTAAGCCATTCTGTGTTTTAAATGCTTTTAGATTTGGGTTCTATCTTAAGGACGATGTGTGGATTTTAAGAACTACAAACTTCTCTGGCTGTGAGCTTTCCCCATCCCTCAGAGAGGTGTTTGAGGTGCCACGAGGGTGGATTTAGGGTCAGTGAGTGATGCAGCTGTAAAGGTGGAAAATTCCTGACCAAACAGGGGGTTCTGACAGACACCACAGGAGTACGCCTGATGTTCTGCCTCTCTTTTCCAGTTCTACATCAGGAATCCAATATTTTATTTATTTTTTTATTTTATTTTATTTTTTATTTTATTTTATTTGTTTATTTATCTAGAGGAGATAATTTAATCTATTGTCTCCATTTTTTAAATGGGCCCCAACGACTCCTGGAAGCCACTGTAATTTCTCCTGATACAACTGTTTTCATGCAAGAACATCGTATTCATGTGCTGCTTGGCATTCAGAAATGCTGGTGAAAATCAAGCAAATTCTTGCTTAAAGCCATATTTCTGGGAGTAACAGCTTCAGTTCAGTCTTTCTGTGGCTCTTGGTGGCTCCTGAGGAAGCTGCAAGTTAATGAATATACATTCTGTGAGTTGTTCCCCATCAAGGAGTGCCCAGGGCAGGATTTCACACTCTGCTGGTACTTTCTGTTCCAGTCCCCAAGCACCAATTCTAAAAGTACCACATTAATTAATGCCCTGTAACGTTGTTGTGACAATAAATATCCCACTTTTGAGAGAAAAGCCCCACAAAACCACGTGGAGGATGAATATGAATTAATTTTAAAACCTACACACTCCAAAGAAAGGTCAGATGCTGCAGAGGTGAAATGCCTGACAGAGGCAGGGTTTTCCAGGAAAGCTGGGTGAAACGCCTGAGATTCAGATGAAATCCTAGACTGGTTTTCTTCAGCCTTCAAAACTTCCTCCTTGTTTGCATTTTTTTATTTTTATGAATAATTTGTTGAAATGTGTGTGTGTATCACGTTTTAGATTCCATGCAGGAGCACAGAGAGGTGTTTTTGTTTATCCCAGCAGGGCACTTTGGAGTCAGTAGCCTTTGTGAGGCCCCATTTCCAGTGCCAGACAGAGCAGCCTCAAACACCCTTCTGGAACTGCAGAGCATCCAAACTGGGTTTTTAAAGAGACACCAAGGCCATGGAAGGGGTTTGAGCATGGCTCTGTCCCAGTGGCTCCTCCTCCAAAGGGACCTCGAGGGGCAGAATTCCCCAGTTCCAGGGACAGTTAACATGGCATTTCTCCCAGGTGTGCCAGGAGATTTTGAAGGCTGCTGTGTTTGGAGGTCAGGAATGGCCAGGCCATTCCTCAGAGAGGGATCCAGGGCACTTTATCCTGCCAAGACGGGTTCTGCAATATTGCTTCATCTGCCAAGAGAATCCCAGGATCCCTGAGGCTGGAAAAGCCCTCCCAGCCCATGGCATGCCAACTGTGCCCGATGCCCGCCCTGTCCCCAGCCCTGAGTGCCACATCCTGGTGTTCCCTGGACACCTGCAGGGATGGGCACTCCAGCACAGGTCCCAGGCTCTGTGGTAAGGGAAAAAAGAGGAGATTTGTGCATTCTCTGGGGGATTTTGCAGCCCAGGTGAGGGAGGTGTTGGAGCAGCTCTGCAGGTGAACTGTTGGAGCACCTGTGGAGCATGGCAGGCTGGTTTGGAGAGCAGCAGTGCTCCTCAATCACCCCTTCACCAGGAGAGCTCACCTAGGGCTGTCCTGCAGCAGCAGCCCCTCCAGGAGGTGCTTCCCAAAGGCTGAGGGGAGCAGCAGAGCACTGGGGCTCTCAGCTGAGGGCCAGCTCAGGTGTTGGGGCTCACCTGGAGGAGCAGCAGCCCCGGGGGCACAGGGGGTGCTGGTGCCTCCCCACCCTGCCCCAGCCCCCGAGGGCTGTGCAGAGCTGCCCACAGCTCCCAGCCTGACCCGTCCCACAGCTGCCCCGAGCTCTGGCCCCGTGCTCAGCCCTCCCAGGGGGGCACTGGGCCATCTTTGGTGGCATTTAAGGGGAGTCCTGGGCCAGCACGGTAATGACACACATCTTTAATGAAACGGTAACCGAGGATATGGGACTGGGAGTGAGGAACAGAGGGGACCTGTTAGTCACACGCTGCCTGGCCACTGCCACCAGCTGGGTTTGGCAGTGCCTGGGAGGAATATTAGGAGCCTTTTAGAGGGGCACATCCCCCTGAGCTGCGGCGAGGCTCCGTCAGGTGCCCGCTGTCACATCCCGTGTATGACAAACATTTGATGTGACACTTCTGCACGCAGGTTGCTCCAGAGATATTTTTATAGGTCAGACTAAATATCACACATCCGAGCCTTCAGTCAGGTGCTGGAGCCGGCTGTGATTGCAGCTAATGGCCTTGGGAGTTGCCATGGCTCCTGGTAAACAGCATCCCGGGGCTGCGGGAGGGCAGGGCCGCTCTGCCAGCCCGGACTGCTGGGGACAGGACACTCAGGGACACTCAGCTGGGGGACAGGACACTCAGCTGGCCCCAAGCTCTGCTCCGTGCTCACCTGTGCCAGCTGTGCCCAGCTGCTCTGGGATTGTACCATGCTCCTCCTCAATCTCCCAGTGCTCCCAGAGCTCCTGGTGCCCTGCCAGGGGTTTGGGGGATGCTGGAGAAGGGGATGCAGGGGTGAGGCCGAGGGGGACAGCAGCACCTGGAGCTGTCCCTGGAGCTGCCTGCACGCTCCCCAAGGATGAGGCAGGACAAGGATGCAGCAGTGGCAGTCCTCAGCCCAGCCCCGGGCTCTGCCTGTGTGTCCCAGAGGTTTTGGGAGGTGCCCCTGATGTGCTGGGTGCTCAGTGGGCCCTGCCAGCACTGAAGGGTGTCCTGCAGAGTCCAGCCTTCCCTTCCAGCCCCCACCCAGAGCTACACCTGAAACAAAGGAATTGAAAATTGTCTGAAGGCCAGGATGAAAGAGAATTTGAATTACAGAAAGTTGTTTTTGTAGGTGATGGGATACTAAAACCTGTTCCTAAGGACAGTGATAGTTGGTGTTTGGAAAGATTTTGCATAACAAAATGCCACAGTTTTAAATTTCACTTAAATCATCTGAGGTCTGTTTTGGCTGATGGTTTGTGCGTGAAATCACACCCCTGTGTGACTTCCTGATGTTCTTCTGTTGTGTTTTGGGTGACTCAGAGGAGGGGCAGGGAAGGTTGGAACACTGGAGCAGAGCTCCTGCTTTGCCTGCTCCTCTCCTCCCTTCCAGAGGCTCGGGAGGAGCTGAGCCCCAAAATCCTGATTATTCCCATTTCCAACCACCCTCCCCTGTCGTTTAAACAGCCCTGCTGAATTCAGGTTACCCAGAACGAGCTGCAGGCTCAGACACAGACCCCTGCCCAGGGGGGCTCCTTTCTGCACCCCAGCAGTGCCAAGCAGGGGCTGTGTTTGCTTCCCTGGGCTGCTCCAGGGGTGGATTTTATCCACAGCTGGCACTGCAGGGGCTCCCCAAAGCCCTGGAACGCCTCTCGCACATCCCAGGAAAAGCCCCCGTGCAGGAATTACTGAGGTGGCACAAAGGTCTCTGATCCGGGCGCTGGAGGTTTCTCCCCTCGTTAGGATAAACAATGGAACTCATTGTAAGGCCACCAAACCATCGTTGTAAGGCCACCAAACCAGCATCCAGGAGCGTTGGGAGCCTTCCCTGCTCCAGGGGACCAGAGGAGGCTGGAGAGGGGCAGGGGAGCTCCTCCTGTGCCCAGGTGGATTTTAATGTTCACTTGCATTTAGGAAATGAAAAATGTAATTTACTGAATTGCAGGAGTTGGAAACCTGCAAGGAGATGACAATCCATGGATTAAAAACCTAAATAAAGGAGGAGGGAGGGACCCTGAGGGAGCATAATTCCAAAATGGACCAGTGAAGGGAGGAGAGTATGAATTCATTGATGTTACAATATTTATTGTGCCGGGCACTCACTCGTGTGTCAGGAAGTGTTCCTGGCCAAAACTACCATCAAATAAAGAGGCACCACAAGGGCTGGGCAGGAGGGGGAGCAGAAAATGTTCCCAGGAATGTCTGTTGGAGGGAGGAACAGCCTTAGCCCTTGCTGGTGCTGTTCTGAAGAGCTCCAACTTCACACGGGGCTGTAGAAACACAAAAATAACCTTCAGAACGTGGAGCAGCATCTCTCACCTGCAGCTCTGGGGGAGAACCAGCCTGGGAGAGGCTGAGAACTCCAGGACAGCTCCTGGGCCAGGTTTCAGTTCCCACTGGCCATTCTGAATTTGGGGACTGGATCAGTGCAGTCCTTGGGGCTCCAGCCCAGCCCACAAACCGAGGGTCAGCTCAGGACACCTTTCCTGGCCTTGCCCATGATTGCTTGGGCACGGCTGACACCAGGTCTGGTTTTTCCCTGAGGAATACCCAGGAAAGTGTTTAAAATGCTGTGGTCCCTGTGCCCCTGTCCCTGCAGCCTGGGGCCACCAGCCCTGCTGTCCCCAATGTCCCCAAAGAGCCCCTGCCACCTCCTCAGCACCGACTGTGCTCTTCATATTGACTGTATCAAGCTGCTCTTATCGACATTTTTAAGCTCAGGTGATTGATAGATTTTCCCTTAATTTCTCTAATTTTCGAATAATCCCCTGGTTTTACGTTTTATTGGGTGTGCTGTGAGCTAGTGATGGGTACCCAGAAGTGCTGCTGGGTTTCCCTTGGAGCTCAGCTCCTGCCTGGACAGGCACTGCCTCCTCTCCAGTACTCCCAGTTTGCAGTGCCCCCTGCTCCCCCCGGGCCTTGCTGGGGTGGCAGGCAGGGGCTGGCAGCTGGGAGCTGCTCCCACTGCTGGGGAGCCCTTCCCTGGCAGCAGCCCTGCCCAGCCTGGCTGTCAGCAGCACTGAGGGCAGATTTACCCCCAATTGTTTGAGCAGGCTCGGGAGGGGAGGCGGCTGTCTCCAGACTCGCTGTCTATGCCTTTTATCCACTTCTGACATAATTTATTGGAAATGAGAGGAATTGTTTCAGAACAAGCGTCTCTGACAGCTTGGCAGATTGATAGAGAGGTTTTCTGATTCCATCTCTGTCCTCTCTCTCGTTCCCAGCCATGCCTCCCTGCCCTTGCCAGCCTCTCCCCAGCAGCGCTGTCGTGGCTGAGGTGCTGAGACAGCCGGTCCTGCACGGCCACGGCAGGGCTCCTCTCCTCTCCTTTACTTCCATCTCCTTTGCTCCTGCCTGCTTGTCCTCTCAGCACATCCCAGAGTTCTTTCAGCAGGACGCTCCCCTGGGTGAGCTTTATTTAGCCTAGCAAGGTGCTGAGCTGAGACCTGGGCATTTGGGAGCCAGTGCTGCTCTTGTGGAGAAAATACAGGTGAACTCGAGATGGGAAGAGATGATGTTAACTCCAGTTCAGAAGGCTGAATGATTTCTTTATTATATCTATATTATAATACATTAATATGCTATTTAAAGAGAGATACTAAAACTACATCCTACATTTCTAACTACCATATCTAACTCTGACTCTAACTTCACTCCTGACTCCCTCCCCTGAGGGCCCAGACACAGGTGGATTCCATTGGCCATCAGAGCCAAACAATCCTCACCAGTGTCCAATTAACCAATGACTCCAGGTAAACAATTCTCCAGTGCATTCCACATGGAGAAACAAGGGACAGAAATAGAAATTGTTTTCTCTTTCTACTCTCTCTGCTCCTCTATGAAAATTTCCTGAGAGAGCAAAGAATGTGTTTGCCACATGCTGCAAAGGGGATGAGGCAGAATTCCCTCTGCATTTCTAGGGTAAATGCTGTGTTCCTGCTCCCCAGCTGCCAGGGTGTCCTGTGGCTTTCAGGAAATCCCACACTTTGCCCTGTTGAAGTTGCAAAAACAAAACTAAGGATTGTTTTGCTTTCTTAGTGATGGAATCACTGAAACAGTGTTGGGGCTGTGGGCTCAGGGTGGAATATTCCCCCAAAAGAGCAGTGCAGGCTATGGCTGTCACCTTAACAACATCCCATATTTATGTTGATAAAGGCATCTTGGACAATTTTACCCAATTAGTCATTTTTAAAAGATTTTTTCCCTTCATTCAGAGGAAAAAAAAAATGAATTCGGTTTCTCCAAGAATCCCTGTAAATAGCAGGATTTCTGTTTAGCAAAGAAGCATCTTGCAGACTCTTCCTCCTGTCCCTGCCTTATCTCCAGGCTGATCCCTTGAAACACCAGCTCCACTTCTGGGAACAGCTCCCTGCCACTCACCAAGCACAAATTTTGGGTACTCTGGTGAAAGGCAGTGGATGCAGTTCCTCCTGTCCTCACACTCACCTGCTGAGGTGACTGATGGCAAAGTGAGCCATAGTCAGGGGCTGTCTGTGCTCAGGAAAGAGGGGTTAAACTGAGTTACTGACATTGTTCTTCCCCAGCCCCACAGGCAACGCTTCTATTTCTGATCTTGATTTTTCTGCAGAATGTCTGAATTCCATCCCGTGCTCCTGGGCTGGAAATGTGGTGGAAATGTGGTGGAAATATGGGTGGAAATGTGGGTGTCCAGGGGATGGGATTTAAGGTCCCTTTCAAGCCAACCCACTCTGGGATCCCACGGCTGTGACGAGTCACTGCAGCAGTTGTCTCTACAGGACAGGAGCAAAGCAGAGGAGGGTGTGGTGAGGAATGTCACAACTTGAGGAATATTTGCCGAGGGAAAGGTGGTCAGAAAGAACTGAAACCTGCCATGTGCAGTGTGTGCAGCTGTGACCACATTGCTCCAGCCGAGCTCACAGGGCTTTCTGGTCCTCTTTCACCTGGCAGTTTCCAAGGGAGAAGCAGTAAAAACATGAAGTGTAAAGTCTGGATTGCTGCCCTGAGCAGGGCGGCTCAGGGGCAGGGCAGGACTGGCCGATATCCCCGTGGGATCCTGTGAATTCCTCCCCCGAGGGGTGCCTGAGGTTCGGCTCCTTGTTCCCCCCCAGCCCCTTTCCCTTCCCCTGAAGTGGCTGTCAGGGCTGTGCCTGGTGGAATTTGGAGGTGTTTGTTGTTCTGCTGCCCGGGTTTCTCCAGATGTTTAGCTACAGGGTAGCTGTGCTGCACGCCCCGCGCAGCTGCCGGCGAGGAGGAGATGCAGCATCTGCGCCTTGTCTGGGGAGCCGCGTTCCGGTCCCTGGGAT
This sequence comes from Ploceus nigricollis, assembly GCA_013399945.1. Classification (NCBI taxonomy): domain Eukaryota; kingdom Metazoa; phylum Chordata; class Aves; order Passeriformes; family Ploceidae; genus Ploceus; species Ploceus nigricollis. The sequence continues at coordinate 208,609 of VXBC01000228.1, forward strand.
GTGCCCCCAGCCTGCAAGGAGCGTTTGCATTTCAGTTAAACTGACTTCAGAGCACGCCTCAGATTTATTCCTGCCTTTCAAATTGACTTCCAGATCCTCTGCTGATGGAAATTGCGGAGCCTCTCCTGAGCAGAGCTCCGTTGGCATGGCAAGGGACGAGGATCAGGGCAGGGAAGGGGGCTTTGTATCAGCCCAGCTACGGCTTGGCCCCCAGGGTAGCTCAGAAAAACATTTATTTACTTCGCAGAACAAANATGCTTATTTGTGTCAAGGTGTTTGTTTTAGTTAAGACATTTATTTTTAGTCCAGCAGAGTGACAGAGGAAGTCAGTGATTTTTCCCTGATAAAATGGCATTGGCAGAATCACTTATCAGAATCCCAGCTGCTCTCTGCACCCTCACGGTTACACCTGTGATGTTTAGAGGAATTCCTGCCTCCTTACTCCCTCCAAAGCTCTGCTGTCATTATCCAAATATTTGGAGGGTGGGTTCTGATGAACACTGAACACCTCCAAACCTTTCCCAGAATATCTCCCACAAAGCAAAGAGCCTGCTCCATAAATATTTGGTATGAAGGGAGGTGGTCTGGGGAGTGCAGAGCTCAGGGAATGATTTCTCCTGCCCATGGATGCTTTGGATCCATCCCCTGGGGGAGCCTGGCAACACAGGGGGTCCTTCCCAGAACATGGGCCCCGCTGGAGCCTGGGAAATGATTTAAAATCTCTTCCCTGCCCATCCCTGGGGTGATCCTCTCCTCCACAGCTGTGCTGGGCTCTCGGGGGCTCCCCTGGCACCCCAAAGCTGTCCCAGCATCCTTAAATCCTGGGAGAAACCCCCTCGTGGCTTCCTAAAATTGTGCCCCACTCCTCAACACGTCTGCACAGTCATCACCTTTCCTCTGGCCTTTCCTGTGGCATCAGCTGAGCTGAGCCATCCTGGGCACACAAAGCTCTTTCCCTGCAGCAGGAAAGGGGAGCCCCTTTTCCCCTCCAAAGGCACAGAGCCCTTTCCAGCCTCTCCAAAAGGTATCAATACCTGGCTTTTACCAACAGCAGGAATTAGACTCGGTAGCATTTTGCTATTTGAATGACCTACTCAGTGGAATTACAGCAGCAAACTAATCCTTTAGGAGAGATGGCTCTATCAATCTTGGGATTTTTCTAATGTGGAAGCTACTCAATTGCATCTCAGAAATCAGGGAGGTAATTACTCATGCAGACAGCACAAAATGAAAAAAAAAAAAAGGCAAGTTCTGCTGAGTATCCCTTTTAGAAGAAGCAGTGGAACAAGGAAAACAGCCTCTATAATCAGTCAAATTCTTCCACTAATTTTTCAGGTGTTGAAGGCTATAGTGAGGATACATGCCATGAAAGTTAACAAAGCAAAGTGGCTTTAATAGAGAGTTTTACAAGAGAAAAATGCCTCTTATTAGGCAAAGCTACTATTTTAGATGTAGTTCCCCGTGTTACAACTTCATTGTTTAGAACAGACGTGGTGGGAGATGAATGCATTCCCAGATGCCTCCGGAGGGGCTGGGCTGCGGTGACAGCTCCCAGCTGTCCCCAGGCAGCACCTGGGGCAGGGCAGGGCAGGGGCTGGCCCTGGTGGCACTGCCAGCTCCCTGCAGTGACACCGCCCGGGGACAGCCACCAGCGGGGCTGGGCTCGTTGTCAGGGCAAGGGACACTGCGGAGACACAGAGGGAGCCAAGGGAAACAGAAACCTGTAATTAATGCTGGAAAGAAAGAGTGCTCTGCATGTTGGGGTTGCTCGGAATCCTGTCTGCTTTATTAGCTCTGAGATGTTATTGCCAGGCTGGACAGCTCCTCCTGCAGCACGGCTGGGGTGAGGGGAGGGTGGCTCTGTTCCGTGAGAAACTTCTCCATTTTCAACTTGTCAGCTTCTCAAACTTCTCGAGTTTCGGTGGGAAACTTTTCAGTGCAGCATCTGAGATGAGCCCCAGGAAACTGGGGGCTCAGGTAGGGATGGACCAAATCCTCCAGCAGGACTCCAAAAACCAGCAAAAAATCTTGAGATTTATTTGAGAATCTCTCTCTCTCTTTTGCTCTGCTGTGACTTTGGGCTGCTCCACCCAGGGTGTCTTGTGCTGAACTTTCCCATAGTATCAGGGACTTTGGGATGCAGGAGGGAAATCATAAATTCATGGAATGGTTTGGGTTGGGAAAACCCTGTGAGACCCTGAGTCCAACCCAGCACTGCCAAGGCCACCACTAATGCCCCAAGGTCACACAGGGCTTTTCAGTCCCCCCAGGACTGAAAAGGGATTTAAACCCCCCCAGCCCTGCCCTGTGCCAGGGCTTGCAGCACTGCAGGTTCAGCTGCCTCAGCCTTCTCCACGTCCTTGGTCCCCTGCCCCAGTGAGCTGCACACTGTCCTTGGCCTTCCTCTTGGCAGTGACAGCACCAGGTCAGGGCCAGCAGCACGGAGCTGTCCCCACACAGCCAGGGCTGGGCAAAGTGTAAAAGGTGCTTTTCATGTCAGCCTGTCCCTCCAAACCCCACTAAAGGAGCGAGCAAATCCTCAGGAGAGCACTGCAGATCCTCAGGAGAGCACTGCAGATCCTCAGGAGAGCGTTGCTGTGTGACACAGGGCCATGGCCGTGCACTCCTGGTGGTGTCACCTGCTGACACGTGGGAGTCCCCTTCCAAACCTCCTGAGGGGACAGGTGTTAGTTCTTGTTCCAGCTCTGAGGCTGCAGAGGGCAGGGGAGGCAGCAGGGCTGCTCTCACTGGCGCTGTCAGTCACACTAAAAACCCAGGGCACGGTTTGGAGCGAAGGTGAGGCCCAGAGGGTCTCTCAGAGACTCCCCAGTGTGGCAGGGAAGGATGNNNNAATAGAAATTGTTTTCTTTTCCTTCTCTCTCTGCTCCTCTAGGAAACTTTCCTCAGGGAGCAGAGATGTGGGCACTACACCCCAGCAGCTGCCAGAGCAGGGCTGGGGGGATGCTGTGTGCCCAGCCTGGGAGCTGCTGCTGTGCCCTGCAGGCTCAGGCAGCCCAGCCTGCTCCCCTCCTTTGCAGGGATGATATTTGGAGATTACTGATTTAGCAGAAATAAAGAACAGCCAGTCCCTCAGTTCTCAAGGACTGCTTGACTTCAGCAGAGCTGTGGTGGCTTCCCCTGCTCCAAAGGCAGCTGGCACAGAGAGCAGCAGTGCCTCCTGGACCTGCTCTGTGTCCATCACCCGTGGAAATCTGTGTCCAGTCTGTGTCCATCCATTGGGACTGGTGTCACTCCATCCATGTGTCACTGCACTCAGCTCTGTCCCAGAGGGATTTGGGACTGTCCTGTCACACACCAGCTCCCCATCCCTTTTTTCCATAAATCAAGCCCAGGACTGACCTGCAGGTTCTCCCCCTGTGCTCTGTGAGTTCCTGGGACACGTGGGCTGATCTGCCAGGGAATTGTTCAATATCCATGGAGCACCTGGAGCTCTGCAGGTGAAGGAGCCCACAGAAGTGCAGAGGCCTGGTTTTATTCCAGCTTTGGGTTTTTTTATTCCACTGTTCCCAGTGATGGGAACAGCCTGGTGGGCTGGTCTGGCTGTAGTGGGATCTGTGAACCCCAGAGTCTGGGAGGTGTCCAGGATTTCTCTCCATTTGTGGCATCCTTCTAAATGCTCAGACTGAGCATTTTCCCTGATAAAATGGCATCAAGTCTTTGCCAACACTGATAGAAGCAAAAGGTTTTTATTTTTAAATATTTTAAGGAAATAACCCTTTTCCCAGGCTTTGTCAAACATTTGCCAAATGAGATGGGGATATTCTCCCTGCAGCATTTACAGATATTAGTGAATAACTGCCACCCCTCCTGTCTGCAAGCTGCAAAATAATGGTATTGTTTGATCTAATTGCATATTTACCTGATAAAGACAATTAACAGAGAAGACAGATCACCCCTCTCAAGGTGTACCTTTATTTCTGTGCAGACACAGTATTTTATGTGTTTATAGGAGTACGTGTGCGTGCTGCAATGTGTCTGTTTGGGCTTTATTAATTGGAGCTCACCATTTTTACAGGTTTAACTTGCATCACACCACAGATCCCCCTCCAAAGCCAGTGCATTAATTGCTAGAGAAGAACAGGAAAGCAAAAACAGCCTTTCAAGGGAATAATTTTCTAAAAGTCAGAATCTGCAAAGCTTGTTTCTGATGCCACGAGTGCAATGGAAATATTCAGCAAGGTAAGAAACTCCTGTTCCAGGGCTGAAATCCTTGCTGCTCCTTCATCAGGATGATCTGCAGTGGTTGGAGGGACTGCTTAGAGCCAAATGAACCTGCAAGCCTGTGTTTGGCCACAGTTATCCCAGGATATCCCAGGGAAGGGGCACGGTGGATGGAGCACTTCCAGGGAGCCTCAGCCTGGTGTAGTCCCATGCAGGAGCTTTCCCACTCCCAGCACTGCCCTGTGCTCACCTGCACCCTGGAATTCATTTTATTTGGTATTTTTCAAGCTCACAGAGCTGTGGATGTTTCTTTTAGCCATGCTGAGGGGGCTGTCCCTCCAGAACCTTCCATCAGCCCCTTTGCCAGGCAGGCCAGGGGCACCCTGCTGGCCAGGAGCCTCCTGCCTCTGCTGGCCACTGCAGCTCTGAAAGCCAGCCCAGGGCCAGGACCACAAACGTCCCCAGGGCCTGGGCAGCTGGCACAGGGCAGGGGAAGGGCAGAAGGGCACAGGGGGAAGCTCCAGGAGCAGCAGGAGCCCCAGGTGTGCCCGGGAGAGCCAAGCTGCTGCTCCTCCGCCTTCCTGAGGCACCTTCCTGGGACCAACCCAGCCCCAGCCCATCCCTGGGGGGCTGCACACAGCTGTGGGGTGGCACCTGGGGACAGTGGTGGCCCTGGCAGTGCTGGCAAGGGCCGGGCTCCAGCTCTGGGAGCTGTTCTGCTGTCCTCAGGTGAGGCAGGGCCCCTCTGCCCCACACAGAACGTGTTCCCCTCCTGTGCAGGGCGTCTCTGGGGCTGATCTCATGTCCCCTGACTGCCCTCACAGGAGCCTCCTGTGTGGGAATCCAGGACATCCCTCTGGCTGCCCTGGAAAGTCTGGGACCCTGGCAGGGGTCAGGAACCCCTCNCAGGACAGAGCTGCTGCAGGGCAGAGAGAACATGTTAGAGATGAGCAAGAATAAACAACCTTGGAAACCAGCACAGACCAATTACAACTTCTTCTTTGGCACGGGGCTGAGAGACAGAGACTTTCTACAATTTCAGAATCACTTAAATATCCCAAATTTAAATATTCCCATTTAAATATCCCAGATTCTGACACTCCTGCTCTGAGCCAGCCATCAACTCCCTGTGCCCAGCACGGGCACCACCTGCACCCCGAGCAGCGAGGCCAGTGTGCCCTGCCCTGCAGGTGCCCAGGGCAGGTGCCAGTCCTGCAGTGCCTGCCAGGGAGGCTGCAGGCGCAGCTCGGGGCTGGCAGGTCAGAGCAGCCCACAGGGACCCTGCCCTGCCCCAGCCTGGCTGTTTGGTGGCTCAGAGCCGTGTTCTGCACAGCTCACACAGCTGGGCCAGGGGTGTCTCACCTCTTCTCCTGGGCCACAGCTCAAACCAGCCCAGCAGATCCTCTTCTCTGAGCAGCTGGATCATCCCTTCTCTGTGGCACTGCACTGAGGAGGGTTTCCTGTTCCATGCATCTCTTTGAGCCAGGTGCAATGAGCTCTA
>VXBC01000228.1:214344-228490 GCA_013399945.1 Ploceus nigricollis
GCTATCCTTAAATTTGAGGTGAAGTCCCCAAGGTCCTATGAGGTGTCTTTTAAGCAAATAAAGGAGAGAAGCTTCTGGGCTTCTTTCCTTTTTAAGGAGACAAAGGGTAGCTTGTTCACTCCTCAGCAGAAGGTGCATTCCTGCAGTTTCCCCTGTAGGTGATTTGCACACAGAAAGCCCAGCCGGCCTTGCCTGGGCCTGGCAGTGGTTTGGCAGCGTGGAGCTCAGCAAGCACCATCAGTCTGCAATTGCTTTTCCTCTCTTTCCCCTGTGTGTGGCACACGGTGAGCTCCTGGTGCCCTTCCAGTAACGTCTCCCCTGAAGAGCAGTTTTTAGGTTTTTATTTCTGGCTGTGCCCGCCTCTCCCGGCTGCCCTTTAGCCCATGTCAATCCATTTCACCTTGCATTTCTGTCCATCCACTTCCTTTGCCTCCCCAGCCCTCAGTCTGTGCACAGAGCCCTTGGTCTCTGATGTGGGACTCTGGCAGGAGCTGTCTGGGAGCAGCAGCAGTTCCATGTCCTCCCCACGCTGCTGGGCTTTGCTCTCCCAAAGCTCCAAGGAGCCTCCTGCAGCCCCTGCAAACACCCAGATCCTGCAGGAGCCTGCAGCTCACCCAGCTCCCCGTGGCTGCTGCGCTGGGCTGCCTGGGAATGTGGCATTTGCTGACAGAGCAGCCCAGCTGACACTGATTTTGGGAGGAACACGTTGGTCCCGTGTCTGACCAGGTGTGGAAGGGCTGGTTGTGCTCCTGCCTCAAATGTGCAACAGAATAATGGCAGCAAGGGCTGGTGCCAGGCCAGGAGCTGCTTCCAGACATGTCACCAGGCACCAAACCTGCTGAAAACATCCATTTTCAGCACTGCCACTGAGTAACTGTTTCATTTCTCAGTTCCCATTTCCCTTGGTCCACCTTGTTCCTCCTCTCTGCAGTTTCCTGAGGAGGCACAGAGACACAGATTTCCTACAGGATGGGTGGGGGGTCTTTGAGGGAGGAACACGTGCAGGGGATTTGCTCTGTGCTTTCCAGGGCTATTAAGTGCACACCAAGTGTCATTTTCTTGAAGCGTGTTTGTAGGGGAAAGTTAAATTGAGGGCAGGAGAAGCTGTGCATTGGTTGGAGGTATTTTTTTAAAATATCAGATTTAATTTGTTTAGGAAGTAAATGTTATCACACTTGTGAGGAGGAGCACTTGATGTTTGTGGCACACTGTTAGTTCTGTCCCTGCTGAAGGCCTGGCAAGTCTCCTAATCGTCCAATAAATCAGTATTTATAAAATAGGTGATGTTTATCAGTTGGGGTGAGGGGGGTTGGCAGCCTTTGAAGGGGAGGTGCCTTGCAAGGACCGAGGATTTTGGTGCCTGCATTTTCTTGCCAGCAATTCCTGCTCCCTGACTCATCTGGGGTTTAAAACAAACCACCCCAAAAGAGCATCTCAAAAATAGGAATAAAGGACCCCTTTTACTGGCACTGACTCCATCACACCCTGCTCCTTCCCACGTGCCTGGCCCAACAAAGGGGGAAACTGAGGAGCTGCAGCTCCAGAGCCAGACAAGGAGCTCTGGGCTGGGACTGAGGCCGGTGCTGCCTCCCCATGACTCACCAGATGTTCCTCACTGAGCCATCCCCAGCTCCTTTCTGCCCATGGTTCCCCAGCTGTTCCTCACTGAGCCATCTCCAGCTCCTTTCTCCCTGTTATTCACCAGCTGTTCCCCATTCCATCCATCCCCAGCTCCTTTCTGCCCATGGTTCCCCACATGTTCCCATTCCATCCATCCCCAGCTTCCTTCTCTCCCACAGCTCCAGGAGCTCTCCCAGTGCCTCTCTCCAGCTGAGGTCCTGCTCATCCCCAGGGAATGGATGCAGCCCCTGCAAAGGTGCTGCCTGTTGCCACTGGGATGTCCCCTCTGACCCTGCTGTGACCCCAGGGATTGTTTTGTCCCCATCCTTGGCTGCCCAGGGCTGTGCCAGGGTCTGGTTCCCTTTTTGCCTCCTCCTCTGGGACAGCAAGGAAAAGGCAGAATGGATTTTGGATGGAAAAAGAATGGATTTTGTCCTTCTCTCTGCCCTCTGTGCGTGGGAAACGCCTCTTCCTTCCAAATCCTCTCCAAACCCTTCTCCAGACACTGTGGAGAGCTGAGGGTTGGACAAGGGAAGGCTCCAGGCAGAGCGGGGAATGTTCCCCTGGAGAAGGGAAGGATCCAGGCAGAGCTCAGAGCCCCTTGCAGGGCCTGAAGGGGCTCCAGGAGAGCTGGAGAGGGACTGGGGACAAGGCATGGAGGGACAGGACCCAGGGAATGGCTCCCACTGCCAGAGGGCAGGGATGGGTGGGAGATTGGGAATTGGGAATTCCTGGCTGGGAGGGTTTTTTCTGCTGGGGAAGCTCTTTTATCTTCTCATTATTAGCCAGCCATCAGTCCTTTCTAAATGATTTTTTCCCATTTCATTAATTTAGCCAAGTTAGCCCCAATTTTTGTGCCCTGCCTTCAGTAAACTCCTAATTCCACTGCTACACTTGGTGATTTCCCCTGGTGTGACTTTAATGCTGTGTCATCCCTAACAATACAACACAGAAGAAGGGGAGAGTTGATGAATACTTTGCAGATTGATAAGGATTCTCCTGCTTCCCTGAAGCTGTTGCCACCACTGCTGCTCTGGGCAGCCCAGTGCTCCTGTTTTACACACACCTGCAGCCCTGCCCACCCACAGACCCCTGCTCTGCTGTGTGGCTTATAAACACACCCACACACTCTGGCTCTGCTGAACCAAAATGAGCTGAACCTTGGAAAACTTTAACAACTATTTTTAACGGGTTTTGATTTAACTTGTGTCCGCGGTGCATTTAAAAGCAGAATTTATAAAAGGATGAAAAAAAAGCGGTTTCCCTGCAGGATTTGCCTGTGCCTCTACTGCTCAGTTTGGATTTAATTCAAGCAGAGCCCCAGCCTGTCTCTTCTTCCCCCATCCTCCTGTTTTATTAGAGAAGATGCTCGCCTGCATTAGCCACTTATTAGATAAATACAGGAAAACTGCTTGTCATTTATGGGTTTATCCATTATCATCTCGCCCATCGGATAGAGTAGCCTGATTTCAAAGTGACAGCTGGTGGAACCTCTTCTTGATACATGCTAATCCAGTTTTTATTATGGAAAAATTGCCTGTGCTTTCAGGGAGTGAAAGGCAGTTACCAGACGTCGCTGCCGAGGGCGGGACCTTGTGATCTCTGCTCTAACAGCCTAAAAATGAACCATTATCTCCCAGGGAAACGGCCGGGGCGGGATGCACAGCTCCTGCTGCCCGGGAGGGGAGCCCACGCTGGGCTCAGGGGGGCTGCGGGGGCACAGGGCTGCCCCTCCTGCCTTTGGGGAGGTGGTGGCACTGGGGAGTGCCTCCCACTCTGCCCTGCCTGGGAGGGGATGCTGCAGGGTGTCCCTCCCCTGGTGCCTGGGCAGGAGGTGGGTCAGGCTCCTGCAGGCTCCTGAGCCTCCCTGGGGTCTGCTGGGAGATGGACAGGCTTGGGATGGACCAGGTGAAATTCCCAATGAATCCAGGGCAAACCTCAGAAGCTGCTGGGGAAGGAGAAGCTTTAAACCAGGAGAATATTCCATGGCACCAAGACCTGTTATCCCAAACCCCCTCTCCCCAAAATCCCACCCAAGGCAGGTGCAGAGCAGAGGAGCAGCTCCTTGGAGCTGCCACTCCTGGGTGCCAGCTGGCAGGAGCAGCTGGCTGCTCCATCACCACCCAATTATTAATTTATCACTAAATTTATTAAAAGTCGCTAGATAACAGAATCTTGCTTAATTGAGAGAATAATAGATGTTCCAAGCCTTGATTTTCCTTGCCTTTGACTTTATCAGATCTCACTCACTCCAACGTGCTGTTCAACCCCTGATTTAAGTCAAACACCCTGGTTTAAATTTTGAATTAGAAAAGAATTAGCACCGTGTCATCCAGGCTTGACTTGCTTTCTGAAGCTTAAATAAAAACTTTCATCAAAGCAGGGAGTCTGTGGAGGTTAAGTGCCCCTGCATGTACAGACCCTTAAAGATACTTTTCTTAGAGACACTGAAAGGAAAGAAATGGAAAAAACATCTCAAGTGGAGCCATATTAAAAAAAAAAGGAAAAAGAAATTTTTCTCTATTCTTTTGCCTTTGTACAAAATATTTGTTTTGCTGTCAGTGTGCTCTGTATGAACTCTGATTTTACTGAACTCAGCTGGGTTTGAGGCAGAGCTTCAGGAATTTGTGTGCACGGATGCCTGGCTGAAAAGAGCATTTTGAGACTCTCAGCAGTAAAATCTGATATTGGTTATGGAGGTAATGGTGAAGGAAATGGGGCAGCAGGGAGGAGCCTTGGCTTTGTCAGAGCTGGACAGGTCAACCCCCAAAAACCAGGTGTTTGTGTCCAAGGTGAGGCTGTGTTCTGCTCCCAGTCCAGCTCATCCTGGAGTTTAAACAATTCCTCTGGTGAGGATTGCTGACCTGCCCACAGCACCTGGAGCAGGAATTCCCCAGGATGCTGCATTGCCCTGTGCCTTTACTGAGGAAATCAAACGTGTCCAGTGGGGAGGGAAGGTGTGAACAAAGGTGTGCCAGACACCAGGAGTCCAGCAGAGCCCCAGAGAGCTTTGGGCTGGAAGGGACTCTGAAGCCCATCAGCTCCAGCTGCCCCAAGCCCTGCCCAGCCTGGGACACTGCCAGGGGCAGCCACAGCTTTACAGGCACAGAAAAATAAACCTGGAAAAACTGGTGCTGCAGAATGGATGCTTTTCCAGTATTCCAGGAGAGGGCTGTTCTGCTGTGGAGGGGTGAAATGGGGGCAATTCCTCCCCTTCAGCTCCCTTCTGTCCCCATTTCCAGTCCATCCCAATACTGCCAGGCGTTGCACTCATCATTTCATTGGAACAGGTACCAGCCGGTTGGTCCAGCTTGGGAAGTTCAACCCGTGAGCAGGAGCAGAAATGTGACTCTGAGAAGGCAGTGAGCTGTTGCTTTGGTGAGCTCCTGTTAATTCTCTGGTGAAGAAACCAAGTGGCAGCCACAGAGCTGGCTTTGGGTGCTGGAAGGAGCTGGTTTCAGCTCCAAAGAGAAACGGGGGCTGTACACGGATTTTATGGGGCCCAAACTCCCTGCTGGGGGTTTGTGGTATGAGGCAGCCCCTGCACAGTAATTTTGAGTGGAAGACTCCCTCTGCTCCTCCCCCACCCTGCTTCAGCTGCCAGGCTGACCACCAGCTGCTAGGGAGAACCACGTTCTGGGCTCATGGAATATTTTTTGGGGTCCCTGTGTTGGGAAGCTGCCTAGAAGTGGATGTGCTGGGGCTGAAACTGTTCCGTGTTCCTGCAGAGCCTCTGGCTGACCGTGGGGAACGTGCTGAGGGTTTGGTCCTGGCTGTGGAAGTGGAAATGTTCTGTTCCCCCAGCCTGCTTCTCGTGCATGTGACATATGTTCTTCCGTGCTGAGAAACACAAAATCCTGAACCTTTGGGAAAGGGATGGGGAGGATTCTGTGGGCCCAACCACGGCCCACGGCAGCTGGGAGATGGGAACATGCCCACCACTGTTCCCAGTTGTGACTGATCTCCTACGCCGTGGGCTCCAAATGATATAGAAATACAGATAAATGTAGATAAATAGGCACATGGCTGGGCTGTGGATGGCATTTCATCCCCCATCCTGAATTTCCGGGCTTTCGTGGATTTAACTTATTTGAACACAGTTTTCTGTGATTTAATATAGAATCGTTTTAGATCAGAAACTGGTAGGAAAAGAGCTGACACTCTTTTTGCTGCTGCCTCCCCCTCCCCGCCCCCCTTTTTAAGGGAAAGAGCTTTATCTTAATTAAAGTTTAATTAAGGATCACGTTTGGCAGTACTTTTCACACCGATCTACACCAGCAGATTTTCTAAGGCTTAACTTTATCGCGCAGAAAATCCTCTTTTATTACTCCCAACCTGTTGTAAAAGCTGTTGGCACAGAGCGATGGCTGCTTCATTCAGCGGCCTTGTTTGCCGCTGGAAAATTCCCAAGTCTCTGGAGATAGCACCACTGTGGTTCAATTTAATATCTGTCCTATCACTACAAGACTCCAGCTCATTATTAATGATACTATTCATTAATTTCTTGTTGGGCTGATGTTGTTATTTATTAAAATATTAAAGAAAGCTCCTGAGACACATGCATAATGAGGGACACCTCCATCTCGCTGGGGCAGGGCTTTGCTGGGGCTGTGCCCCCCCAGCAGCCTCTCCTCCCTCATTAGTCCTGCCGGCTCTGAGTGACACCGTAAATCCATTCTGCGCTCGGCCCAATCGGCGCCTCGCACAAATGGGGGGCTCTCTTTCTTAATGAGCCATTCCTATGCAAAATGAATTGACTGCTGTCTAACTCATCTAATCTGCCCCTATTTGGGGGAAGGACTAAATTGCCTCTATTTAGATAGGGAATAAATAAAAGCCGACAGATTTTTTCCCTTTCCGGTCTTACATTTGGAAAATTTCAGCGCCATAAATTCTGGGCTTTAAGGACCTGCCACCTCAGCTAACTAAAGCCCGGCGTGACATTTCGAGGCGCGATGGTTGTATTTAAAAAAGCCTCCACCAGCAGTTTGTGCCCCGCCTCGGCCGCGGGATGCCCTGCCTGCCGTGCCCAGGTATCGCCTCCAGAAATTCCGAGGGCTCTTGATGTATGGCTCACCCTTTTCAGCAGAGGCATCTCCGACTCGCAGCACTCGTGCCTGCCCGGAGCCCTGCGCGGCCAAATAAATCAAATAAACCGGTAATTAATTTAGCGGCCGCGCCGCGCTGCCGGGCCGGCTGTCGGAGCCTGCTCGGGGGCTCTCCCGGGCTGCCTGGCACGGATGGAATCTGCATGACAATCGGGGTGCCATCTGAACGGTGAAGTTTTAATTTGTCCCGGACGGTTGTTATTTTCACCCCGTGCAAATAATGAAGGAATACCTCCCTGTTTTCCGAGGATTAGCCGGGCGTAATTGCAGCCTGGTTTGATCCCTCTTTTAATAACGGCCCCTCTCAGGCTCAGCCCCTCCGGCAGCTTTGTGTGGATCGAAGCTGCTCCCATTTGCACACACCGCCGAGTGTGCTGGCTTTGTGCTGGGCACTGGGAGCCCCCGGTTCCTGGGAGAAAAGCCCCTTTCCTGGGCACTGGGAGCAGGAGAGGGTGGCACAGCACCCTGAACGCCCAGGCAGCCCCCGGGCAGCGGGGTGGCACAGGCAGGGAACCTTTCCTTCCAAAGGAACTTCTGCAGCTGTCCTTCCTTTCCTTCTCCCTGGCTTCCCTGGCCCCACGCTGGTTTCCCCTTGGGGGCTCCCCTAACAGGGGAAGCCCTCCTGGAGCAGTTCTGTGTCAGGAACGAGACACACACTGGACTGTTTTGGTTTTCAGCTTCTTGTTCATTGTTATCTTATCAAAACTTTAGTATGTCGTTTGTACTAGACTTTGTATGTAGGAAAACAGTACCAAAATGGCCTTAGATGTACAGTTTCAAGGTCTTTTAAGGCTGAACTAAAACTAAACTACCCAATTAAGAAGTGGCACCTAGATTATTTTCCTTTTTAACCCAATAACTGGCCCCTCAAGACCCGCAATGCAGACCTTTCTACCCAATTACAAGATACCACCCAAACCCATGAAGAAGAAGGAAGAAAAAGGAACCTGAGACAACACCCTGTGCCCTCCGTCTTGTTCCCATCTACAGCATACTAAAAATCCCAAAACCAAAACTTCTCACCAAATGATACACCTGCACTACTCTCTATAATGTATTCCACATTTTTGTGGATTCTAGTCCAGCTTGAAGGGATATTTGGGCTATTCCCTCAGTAGGGCACTGCTGTGTTCAGGGTTGGGTATTTGGGATATTCCCTCAGCAGGGCACTGCTGATTTCAGGGTGGGATATTTGGGATATTCCCTCAGGAATATGCTGTGTCCAGGCTGGGATATTTGGGATATTCCCTCAGCAGGGCACTGCTGTCTCTGGGGTGCTGTTATGATCCCGTGGGAAGGATCAGGGCCCAGGCTATGGGATGGGGGATGCATTTCACCATCTGTTCAGCTGCAAGGTGTCTCAGCCTCAAGGGCAAAGTTCAATTAAATTTTGTTTTTCCCCACAATTTTAAACAGTGTTTTACCAGGCAGTTTTGAATTTGATTTTTGAATAAACATTATAAGGAGGCTTTCCTGGAGATCTCCCCAGTGAGTGTTTTCAGGAATCTTGTTTGGGTTTTTGGGTGGGAATGGCTCCCTTGCAGGAGGGTTCCCCCTGCCTGGAGAGCTCATTCGAGTACAATCCTCCTTCCTGAGAATCAAACAATTGTTTAATTCTCTGCTCACACCTCCAAAGCCTCTCTAATGCGTGTGAGAGACTCTGGGTGATGTGAGGTCACCAAATGAGGCAGTTCTGCACCAGGAGAACTGTCTGGGGGTGAAACCTTCATTCTGCTTGCACGAGGAGAAAGGCTCTTCTGAACCAAAAAATGAGCAGATGCCCCTGGCTGCACCGAGGGTGTCCTGCAGGAGCTGTGGCCTTGTGCTCGGAGCTCTGAGTCAAAGCTCAGAGTCATTAATGAGAATTAAAAGGGTTGGAAACTCTGGGCTTCCCTGGCAGCAGAGGATGGAGCAGGTAGTGAATGAAACTGCTGAAGGAAACAGCTTCCAAATCCGTGTGTTTCCCCAAATCTAGAGCTGGGAAAACCTGGGAGAGGGAGATCCCTGCCCCTCAGCCTGAGCAGGGACATCTCTGCCTCACTGGAACGTTCAGACATTTTCTTCCTGTCTGTTGAAATTGTCAGGCTCTGGTCACGAAATCATGAGGTGCTTTTTGGTCCAAAATCAGAGGTTTTGTTCTGTTTTGTGGTCTTTTATTTTCAAGGCCATTCCCTAGCAGGGTGTTTTTGGGGGGGTGGGGCTGTATTTGCACAGGCACAGAGCAGCAGCATTGCCCAGTCAGGTGCAAAACCCACCGTGGGATCACACCCACAAACATGCAGGGCAATAATAATAGCAATAATAATAATAATAATAATAATAACAATGTTTGCATGCTCTTCCTTGAATCCTACATTTTCACTTGAATAACACATTTTCACATGACCAAAGCATATCATTTTGTTGTGTGTTGTTAGGGGGCATTGTGGTGTTTGGTCACAGGCTGGGTTTGATGTTCCTGGAGGATTTGCCAACCTAAATATTCTGAGATTCTCTTTCATTCTTTACTTCCCAAAATGCTGAGGGTCGCTTGAAGCTGCTCTGACAAAGCTGAGCCTGGAATTGCCCTTTCCCCATTGCTGCCCCCAGAGGAGCAGGGTATTTAGGGAGAGAGGTAATTAAACAGCCCCAGCTGTTGATTGGGAACAGCCACGTGTGACAGCTCCTGGGGCAGCCACACACCACAGCTTTATTTCAAAAGCTGGGTTTTTTTTTTCTTTGCCTTCTTTCAAGGAACTGTGAAGGTTTTAATCTGAGTCTGGGTGTAGCTTTTACAGCAAACGTGCTGCCAGAGCCATTGGAGCCCCTGGCACCACTGTTCCATGTGATCTGTGGGAAGGGACAATTTGCTGGAGGTCTCCGAGGCTCTGTGGGGAGGGTTAATAACTCCTGGAGAGGTGGGAGAAAAGAAAGAATTTTATGTCTCCTGCAACCTGCAAGACTATGAAATGTTTCCAAGTGTAATTTCCTTGAAGTTAAAGTTGAGGTTATTAAGGTTCACTTAGCAGATAAAGTTTGCCACAATTTTCTTGGTCTCTGTGATCAGATGACAAGATTTCTAATCCACAAAAGCAGGGCAGGATGCTGGGGGCTCTGAACCATGCTCAGGGGATGCACCCAGGGCCTGGCAGCTCCTCTCCTTCACATGTATCTTTATTTACAGGGAAATTTGAAAGCAATGCATTGAAGTTCCCCCAGTCACCCTCGGAGCTGGTTTCAATTTGCTCGTCTTTGTAAAGCTCGGTATTAGCAGCACGGGGTCGGGAGCCAGGGGTCCTGCTGGCCTGCTGCCATCCCAACCCGTGGCATTGCTGTGTCCCTGAGCCTTCTCCAAATGGGTGTTCTGCTGGAGCTCCTGGGAAAACAGGTCACCTTTGAAAGAGGGACAGGTTAACGCCAAGGCAGAGAAAACCAAAGTGGCTTTAGGAGGAATTTAGAGGGGAAGAAGCATTCTCCTAAGGAATGGGGGCTGTTACTGCATTCCTGACTTTGTGACTCTTGCTTGGTGCTTTAAAGAGCACAAAGGGGTGCCCTGGATGGATGGGAATTGATTTGTTCCAGGCAAAGCACAGCCAGGATTTCTGGGCTCTGGTGCAGCTGATGGAGATCTCTCGGGTTTGTGATGGTATCACGATAAAAAGAACCAGTCACACAGAAATGTGAGGCTCAGCCAAATCTGCCTCGTTTCATTTCGTGCTCCCCCTCACAGGCTGCAGCAGAGTTCTACCAGCAAAGCTTCTGCTCCCTTATGGAAAGCAGGAGAGCCCTGGCAGTGTCCCAGGCCGGGCTGGACAGCGCTTGGAGCAGCCTGGGACAGTGGAAATGTCCCTGCCATGGCAGGGTGGCCCTGGATGGGCTCTGAGGTCCCTCCGACCCAAGCCAGTCTGGGATTTTAAATTGTGACCAAGTCAGTTCCTCACCTTCTTTTGAAAAAACTGAGCAGTTTATTCTGAGTTATTTGCTGAGTTAAACTCCTGTCTCTCCCCCTGCAGCTCTGTCCACTCCAGTCACTCCTCAGGGGCATCTCAGGACCTTCCTGAAATTTCCAGCCTCTTGTTTTGGAATGTGGACACCAAAGGAGGCCAGGCTGGGCTGTTGGTGGTCTCACTAACACAACATTTGTTGATAAATCCACCTTCCTATTGCTACTTGCTCTCCACTTCCCTGTCACTGACATGTTGGATAAAGAACTAGAGAGCATGAGAAGTTATTTCTGACCTCTTGCAGTTGTATTAGTGTAAGAGAACAGCACCTTTCATATCAGCGATGTTTGTTGTATTAATGAGGCAAAAATAGCCATTAACGAGCCCTGAGCATGTACTTGAATTTCAATAAGTGCTTTCTGTGCAGAGCCAAGCAGAGATTACACATCAGACTTAGCAGCTACTGGCTACGGCCAATTTTTAAAACACAGACACTTCATTTGGAAGGTTTTCTAATGCTAAGATGGAGATCTTAAATTAAATACCCGATCATCTAAACTCATCCACTGTTTGATTTTTAGGTCTTGCTGCTTCATCCAAGCTCAAGATAAAAAGACAGGCGTTGAAATGTATAAATATGCTCAGTTCCTCAGCCAGCTCTAATTGCCTAATGCCCCTCCACACGTTACTTAAAATGGATCACGACTTAAGAAGACTTATGTACATTCCATGGATAAAATGTATTGATTTCCTGCTCGGCTCTCATGGCAGAGGAGAGCACAAAGACACTGGTGTGTCTCACAGAGCAATTCCAGCCTGCCCCAGCGCCGTGCTTGGAGGCAGAGCACAGCCTCCTGGAGCCTCAGCACACATCAAACGCAGGAAACACCCCCTGCGTGTGTGGGTGGGGTCCCAGGGCAGGCAGTGCCCCCGTGCTGGGAATGCACACAGCAGCTCCAGGGGCTGCTGCAGGGTGATCCTCAGTGCCCCTGGGCTCCCCTCCTGCCCGCTCCCTGTGCTGGCACTGCCAGGCTCTGCTGGAGCCACCCCACAGCCTGTGCCAGCTGCAGGGCCAGCCCAGCCCCACACAGGGCTTCGGGGGTGTTTGTGTCCCTGCAGAGCTGCTGGTCCTGCCTGGGGCAGGGCTGGGCGTGCTGGGGGCTGTTCACAGCCAAGGCTGCTCGGGATGGGTCAAACATCACCCCACAAAAACCCCTGGCCCCGTTCCTGCTGATGGCTGAGGGAGCGTGGTCAGCTCAGGAACGTGGTCAGCACGGGGAATGTGGTCAGAACAGGACAGGGGTGTGCCCACATGTCCTGGCTGGGGACAGCCAGGACACACACTCAGGCTGTTCTCCATCCATCCCTCCATCCATCCCTCCATCCATCCATCCCTCCCCCATCCATCTCTCCATCCATCCATCCATCCCCCATCCATCCCCCATCCATCCATCCCCCNCCATCATCCATCCATCATCCATCCATCATCCATCCATCTCTCCATCCATCCATCCATCCCCCATCCATCCATCATCCATCCATCATCCATCCATCCCTCCATCCATCCCTCCATCCATCCATCCATTCATCCATCCATCCATCCATCCATTCATCCATCCATCCATCCATCCATCCATCCATCCATCCATCCATCATCCATCCATCATCCATCCATCCATCCATCCACCCATCCCTGCCCATGGATGAATGCAGCCCCGGGGAGCTCTGCTCTCAGCTGCAGCCAGCACTCAGCACTCAGCACTCAGCCCTGCCTGTGCCAGCAGCCTCAGCCCTGCCATGCTCTGCCACCTCCCCCCAGCTCACACCAGCCTCACACCAAGGCCTGAGGACTCTGCTTGTGCCGGGGGTTTGGAAATATTGCATGTCTCCTTCAGGGTTTTCTCAGCACTCCAGAGCATCTGTTTAGTGCTGAGTTTTTCCTTCTTGCCATGCTCTCAGCCTCTTATCTTCCAAGAGCCTGAAAAGTATAAATCTGTGTTTCTCAAATTAGACATGTGGCCAATAGGAGTTTCAAGGTATGGGTTTATGTGTCTGTACCAGTCCTTCCAGGATATTTGGCTTTGAAATACATAGAGAAAATATATAGAGAGGTACTTTTACATCTTTAGAAAAATACATAGAGAGGTTCTTTTAATTAATTAATTAATTAGATTTTATTAATTAAATAATTAACTAATTCTGTATTAAACTGGAATGATTCAAAAATACGTAGGCTCACACTCAGGAGGTAAATCTGTTATGTGTAGACTCAGAATCATAAAAGCTCAGAATCCCAGAATGGTTTGGGCTGGAAGGGACCTTAAATCCCACCCAGTGCCACCCCTGCCGTGGCAGGGACACCTCCCGCTGTCCCAGGCTGCTCCCAGCCCCCGTGTCCAGCCTGGGACACTGCAGGGAGGAATTCCTTCCCAATCTCCCCTCTGACCCCACTCTGTTTCAATGTGAAGCCATTCTCCTTTTCCTGTCCCTCCAGACCCTGTAAATTTTCTCTCTCCATCTTCCTTGTCATCCCCTTCACGTCCCGGAAGGCCACAATTAGAATTTTACACCGCTAGAATTTTATGCCACATTGAATGCGAAATTTTAAATTAAGCAACAACAATTAAAAAAAAAATGCACAAAACTTCCAGAAAGTTTCAGGAGGTAAAAACCAACCCCAACAGCTGCCTGGCTGCTCTGAGGCTCTGTGGGTGTCAGATCTGTGCTGCTGGGGGTGTGTGGGGTGGGAGGCAGGTGAGCACAGCCGGGGAGATTGATGGAGCGTGTTGGGCTAATGCAGAGCAGGAGATGCTAAAGGCTTGTGACGCTCACATTTGCCTGTTCCATTACTGTGCTCCAAATGTTGTTTCCCCGGCGCCTCCTGGGCTGATATTTCGCTCATCTCGGCCGGCTTTATTAAAAAAAATGATTAAAGCCCCCCCAAGAAAAATGAAAACGGAAGAAGGGAATCATCTCACCTCATTTTGCATGGAGGCATTCTGGAGGCTCCCAGGCCGTTGTTTTTCATCTCCGAGGAGAGGGGGGTGCTCGTTCAGCACAGCTCTGCAGCCCGGGGGACAGGGGAGGTGGGGGAGGACTCTGCAGACCTGAGGGGCCTTTCCTGGGCAGGAAAGGGTTACTGTCCCTCGGCTGCCTGGGGATGAGATCGGGTTGGAAACCCCAACATCTGAGAATGGATGGTGGATGTGAGGAGGTGGATTTGGCTGTGAGGTAAAGGCAGGGTTTGGTCAGCAGGAGCGGGTGGGAACAAGGTCAGGGTGATCAGATCAGGTTTGGGTGGGAAGGGACCTTAAATCCCATTTATTCCACCCCCTGCCATGGCAGGGACACCTCCCTCTGTCCCAGGGTGTTCTTGGGCACTGCCAGGGATCCAGGGGCAGCCACAGCTTCTCTGGGAATTCCAGCCCAGCCAGGAATTCCCAGTTCCCAATCTCCCACCCATCCCTGCCCTCTGGCAGTGGGAGCCATTCCCTG
>VXBC01000228.1:241739-253767 GCA_013399945.1 Ploceus nigricollis
TCCCTGCCCCCCTGGCCGTCCCCTCCTGTCAGGGACTGTTCAGATTGCTCAGGTCCCCCTGAGCCTCCTTTGCCCCATTTTTTAAAACTGTAATTCCATTTTTTTTTAGATTTCATACTTGTGATGACTGTTGCTGATTAACTGCCTGCTGACCTCCAGGTAGGTCAGTTCCAAAGTGTTCAGTTCCAAACCTCAGCTGATTTCCTGGTTTTGGCCTTTGGTCAGTGTTTGCCCATGGTCAGAGTGCTTAATTTAGGGAAAAATTTTAGGATTAAATACAACAATAATGAGAACCCACAGTTAAACTGATAGAAACACCCCTGTTTATTTGGTGCTGATTTTTGGAGGCCATTGTAGGGTTTGGAAAGAATTTGAATTCGTGCTTGAAATGTATTGATTAGTGCGAGTTAATTTTTCTTGAGCTCTCTCTGATAGTGCTGTAAATATTTTCATTTGTTACGCATAACAAAATATACATTAATCTGTCAGAATATAAATGGCTTTCTGCTGGCCACTATGGCTTGAGGGATTTATTCCAAGCTCCTCGTGCTGCTGTTTGCCCCCAGGATATATAATGTATATTTTAAGGGAATGTGGATTACTGTAAGACACTTATATTATTTGTGTGATTAATATTAGTGTTACAATGAATGAGGTCCCGTGCTCTTACTTTGCTCTTAGAGTGACTTAATCATTTCTCACCACGGCGAAGTCATCTTAATAAAACATTCCACCCAGCAGTTTGTTTTTGCCTCGGATGTGACAAATGCGGCCGCGGCAGGACGTGAATTTTCTGTTATTAGGGATACAGAATGCTGAATTTCATTTCCTGTGCCACACGTCCCTGGTGTCCTCCCGGGGCAGGGGCAGCCCTGAACTCCAGCCCGGCCGGGGCTGCCCGCGGTGACGTGGGGCTGTTCTCAGAGTTCACTCCTCAGCACCTCTGACTCACTCCCCGGGTTCTGCACGCGGAATTTCGCTCGCTGGAAAAGGTCAGGCCTGTGGAGGAGTGGTTAAAGTTTCATGGGTGTCATTTGCCAGGGACGTGTGGCAGCGCGGAGCTCGGCACCCTCCTGGAACAGTCCTGTGTCCCAGCACATGGCACCGCCTTCCCTGCTCCTGCCAGGGTCCCTGTGCCAGGGTCCCTGTGCCAGG
This sequence comes from Ploceus nigricollis, assembly GCA_013399945.1. Taxonomy (NCBI): domain Eukaryota; kingdom Metazoa; phylum Chordata; class Aves; order Passeriformes; family Ploceidae; genus Ploceus; species Ploceus nigricollis. The sequence continues at coordinate 242,895 of VXBC01000228.1, forward strand.
GTCCCTGTGCCATGGTCCCTCTGCTCTGAGGTCCCTCTGTTCTGGGGTCCCTCTGTGCCAGGGTCCCCTGTGCCAGGGTCATTCCTGCAGGGGACCCGTCCCCCTCCTGCTCTGGCCCCAGTGACCCCCTGAGGCCCTGGTGGGAGGGAGCTGGAGCCTGACCCTTCCCCTCCGAGCTCTGCTGTCCCTGCCCCAGGTCACAGCCCCAGCTCAGCCTGGAGGCTCCTGGGGCTGGAACGTTCCCAGATGGAATTTGGCGCTTGGCACGGGCTGGGAGGGGACCCAGGGGGGGCTTTTCCCATCCCCTTTCCCCAGCAACCCTGTCATGGTCCAAGCATGTCCCTTGGTGCGTGGGGCTGTTCCCTGTTTTAATCATTTAATCACAGCACTTTTTAATTGCCCTCAAAGCCTTCGTGGCCAAATCCTGAAGGAGCTGCTCCTGGGCTTCCCTTCTGCAGGGGGCTTGCAGAAATGCCCCAGACTGGAGCTGGGTGGCCAAAGGGCTGAGCTGCTGTGCTCAGGGAGTGACCAGTGCCTGTGAAAACAGAATTACAGAATTCTGGAGCCTCGGGGGGCTTTGGGGTGGAAAGGACCTTAAAGCTCCTCTCGTTCCAGCCCTGCCATAAACAGGACACCTGCCATTGTCCCAGGCTGTCCCCAGCTTGGGAGGGGCTTGGAGCACCCCGGGACAGTGGAAGGCATCCCTGCCCAGGGCAGGGGGTGGGACAATCATCTCCAGCCCAGGCCAGCCCCTAATTCTGTGACATTGTCCCTAAAATGTCACCCTTGTCCCCGCGGTGCCGCCAGCCCCGTCCTGTCGGTGCCACTCTCCAGCACAGCCAAGGGTGGATGTTGGGACAGCAGAGTCCCCTCTGCAGAGCTGGGGAAGCACCTCCAGGGGTGGAACAGGGCCTTTGGGGGAGCAGGAGGCAGCTCTGGAGCACGGCTCTGACACCCAAACGCGGGGCCAGCGCTTCACGCCTTAAAGGACTTAAAATCCTCGAGGTTCAGGGAGAGGCAGCTGCAGTGCCCAGAATGGTGCTGCTAATTACAATAAATTCAGCCAGGATACGGTGGACAAGAGCTTTAAAAACTTCAGAAACATCAATTAAAGCCCGAGTTCTGTGCAATAAGCATCAAAAATTGATAAAACCTCAAATTTAGGTTTTTAGATTTAGTGTTTAAATCAATCAACTGCAAACAAGATTTAATTAAAGAATATTATTTCAAAGTGTAATTACCTACTGGGATTAGAATGAACCTCTATTGCCCATAATGTTCTCCTACTGTGATCCCACACTGAAAAATGTTGAGTTTTAGATTAATATGCATCTTGTAAGTACAAGTCCTAATCTCAATCTTAAAGGACATTTAAAACACACTTGGAACCTTCTATGCAATCAAGCACAGTGTGACTACAATGTCCACCATGCTAAATTTGTGATTACATTTTTTATGTGCATGATTTAAATCGCTTTAGCAGCCGTCCAGGGAGCATTTTTCCCTGCATATTAATTACACAAAGGCTTTGTCATGTGAGGGCTCGCTGGTCATGGTCTGTAATCCAGCTCAGTGGAGCTGGCAGCGGGCTCTGCCCACGCTGTGCACACCCAGCCCGGCTGCAGAGCCCCAGGAGAGCCCCGGGGAGCAGGGAGGGGCCTGCCCTGCCCGGGGAATGCCACTCACCTGGGCACATCTGCAGGGGAGCTGCCAAAATTCTGCACTGCCAGCAGCGTGTCCACAGAGCGAGGGCACGGGGAGCAGCCCAGTGCTGCAGCACCCTGCAAATCCTGCAAAACCCCAGGAAAAATGCCCAGAAACCAGCCCCAGTCCTTACTCAGAGAGAGACTTCCACTGTCCTTCTGATTCCAGCTACTGCTAGTCAAAACTACTTACTAATTCTATTTTTACTTACTTATTTTTTTCCTTTCCATCTAAATACCCCTTTTTTTCCCCTACAAAATTAACTCACCGGTCTAATTAATTTTTTATTTTTAATTTGTTTCTCTTATTGGGATCATCAGCTCTCAGTTTGCAAGGGATTTACTGCACAATGCTGTGAATCAGCCAAGTGTGCCTGCAATAAATGAGACACACACTTTTTTAGAATTTCCTCTGGCGGTTTTAAACCCTCTTTTTACATTACCTATGGAAAATGACATCTGAGGGTTAATTTTGGGAATTTGGGGTCCTGGAGCATCCTCGCTCACCGGGCTGGACCCTGCTCACCTCACCACAGAGAGCCCAGGATCTGCTGGTTTAGTTTAGGCAGAGACCAGATTCTGCAACCCTTAATTATTTCTCACTTAGGAAACCTTTAATTGAGGCCATAACGAGACCATATTTTTGTTATTCTAATGATATTCCTGGGACTAATCACGTCCCACAGACAGCCCTGGAACCTCTGCTGCCTCTGCTCTTGCACAGGGACAACGTGAGGACAACGAGACCCAGAAATGTGCTCAGAGCTTTGCAAAAAGCACTTCTGGCAAACCCCAGACTGGTCTGGGTTGGGAAAGCCCTCGGAGGACATCGAGCCCAACCATCCCCAGCACTGCCAAGGCCACCCCATGTCCCCAAGTGCCACATCCACAGGGCTGTGAATGCCCCAGCAATGGGAGCTCCACCTCTGCCCAGGCTCAGTTATTAAGAGGCAGCTCATCCTCCTCTCAGCTTCCCCTCTTTCTACACTGGTTTTTATTCATTCTCCAAAAACACCCGTGAGAAGATGAAATGAAAGCAAAGCCACGTGGAAAATTTGGGTTTTCCTAAAAAAAAATTGGTTTTCCTAAAAAAAAAAGGATTTGTGGGAATGTTCTGGTGGTCTCAGCCTGGAGGGAAGGAAAGCCCCGAACCCTTTTCCACAAAACCTGGAGCAGGATTTGTTGTGGCTCTTCCTGAAAGCTGAGGAGCATTTGCCCCACAAATGTGGTGGAATTCTGGGCTGGGTCCGGCTGCTGGAAGAAGTCAGGGAGTGATGTCTGCGCTGGACTTCTCAACCCACTGAGCAAACTCAAAAAGAGAAACAACTTCAATTATGTCATTTTAGTGTAAATTCTTCTTCGTGGAAATTCTTCCTCTTCCCTATTTGTAAGATTTTTGAGACTGCACCAATAGGCAAATTGGGAAGGGAAACATCATTTTCACATGGTGAAAATCCTGCTTTGTCTGGCTTTGAAATACCCAGATTTCATATCTGATTTTTTTTCCCCACATTACACCTTAGTCTTCAGTTTGCCAAAACTGTGAATTTGGCTGTTATTTTGTTTTTCCTCCATAGTATGATCAGACCAACCATCACACACAGATGTTTCACATTTATTCTTGTAATTCCTGCTTTTCTTGATGTGAACTTCAGAGGAACTGGCTGTGTCCCTGCCTGCCAGGGATGGCAGGGATGCCTAAATCCCAAAATCCTAAAATGCTCAAGGCTGGAAAAGACCTCCAGGATGAGCGAGTCCAACCTCCCACTGCAAAAGGCCCAGCCCAGCCAGTGCTGCTCTCCTGGAATTCCAACACAACTTTCTTTCCCTTGAAACTTATGCAAAAAAAGCCAGAGAGATTTTTGAAGTGAAAATGCCATTTTCATGCCTCTAATGTCTTTTATGGCGCCTTCTAATAGAGGTGCACATTAATGAAATCTCTCCTCGCAGGTTGGGAAGCGATTTTTCTTGCCAACCCACCCCAAAACGTTGGCCTTTTCCATTAAATTTTAATCAGTCTCGAATTTTGAAATCTCAGCATAAAGCTCTTGATATCGGGCTCCTTTGATAAATTATAAAGGTAAACTTTAATGAACAGTGAATGGGATCACCTTTGCTACTTGGGGGTAATAGAATAAAAAAGCAAACAAACACATTTTTCTTACTGCCACATGCCTCTCCTTAATAATAAGTTTTGTGTCTTCTGCAGAAATGGATGCTGGATAAAGTCTCATTAAATTAGCTGAGTGATGGAATAAATGCACAGCCCGTGGCTCTCCAGTCCAGAGCAAACCAAGCACGGGGCTGATATCTCCGAGTTCTGCTTATTTACACATGCCTCGGACTCTTCTCACAGATATGTAAATTATCCTGGTTAAAACTAAATGCTAAAGTCTACACCATTAGTCTTCCACTTCATGATCTCCACATGGGGCTGTTAGAGGGATAATGTACCATACAATACACGGTTTACTTTTAATTAATAGGAAAAAAAAGTGAAATGAATATTAAATGTAGCTTAATGTGAAAGAAACCTCAAAGCAGTACGGTTGTTTTTTGTTGGGTTTTTGTCGGTTTTTTTAAAAAAATAATTCAGCTCTGCTTCTGCAGCAGGAAATAAGAAATGTGGTAGGAGCCTGGAAACATCCTGAAAGCCTGGGAAAAGGAGGAAAAGCGGGAAAAGGCACTGGAAAAGGGAGGTCAGACCCTCCTTGTTTGCCTGTCCAGGGGGGCTCTGCCAGAGCTCCCAAATTCCCAGGGATGGGAATGCCCCCAGTCCCTGCGGGAATCCTCTCCCAGCACCTAAAGCAGGAATTGAGGGCTCTGCTCAGAGCTCCCCAAATCCCAGGGGTGGGAATGCTCCCACTCCTGTGCACCCTGTGGGAATCCCACCCCAGCACCTAAGGCAGGAATAGCGGAATCTGGTATTAAATCTTAATATAAAACCACCTCATCAAACAGAAGCATTTAATTAAAACACAAGATCTGTTTGTCTGCGTTATAATTCAACGTGTCAGAATTAATGCCCCTGTTTTTAATAAATAGAATTACCAATTCACAAACAGTTTATCACACTGTTCCCAACGCCGGGGTGGAATTTTAATTATATCCCGTTATTTATTGCGCCCAAACGAGCGCCTTGCCGGTGTTTGCCGAGAGCAGGAGTTGGGATTAAGGGAGGAAAGCCCCGTTAAGTCACTGCCTCCCCTTTGTCTCGCAGGGCTCACCTGGGACCAGGTGGGAATGTGGGAATGTGGGAACGAGAGCAAGGCTTTAGGAGATCATGGCACTCGCTGAAGGCGCTGATTTGGGGATTAAAGGGTTTGAACTAAAGCCTGAAATTAGCAACTTCTCATCCCTCTGCCGAGCCAACCCAGGGCTCTGCACTGAAATAAAAACCGAGTTTAAATCCTCTTCAGCAGGGAGAGGGGGANGCCAGGCAGGGAAGGGGGTTTGTTCCATGCTCTGACTGTGGGGAAAGGAGAGGGCTCTGCTGGCAGAGCCCAAGGGGACACTTGGGACCTGCAGTGGGCAGTGAACATCAAAGGGCTGGGTGGGAGGGGACACCCAGGCTCTGCTTCCCAGGGGAAATTGACAGCCAGGAGGGGTCAGATGGGATATTGGGATATTGGGAAGGAATTCCTGGCTGGCAGGGTGGGCAGCCCTGGCACAGGGTGCCCAGAGCAGCTGGGGCTGCCCCTGGATCCCTGGCAGTGCCCAAGGCCAGGCTGGACACTGGGACAGTGGGAGGTGTCCCTGCCATGGCAGGGTGGCCCTGGGTGGGATTTGGGGCTCCTTCCCACCCAAACCATTTTGGGATTCCATGGGGTGGGTGTCATGTCCCCTTTCAGACTCCTGGATTCCCATGAAGGGCAGACCTGGTATTATGAATATTAATCAACATTCCCATTTCAGAGGGGGTAACAGGAATGNGAAATTAGCAACTTCTCATCCCTCTGCCGAGCCACCCCGGGGCTCTGCACTGAAATAAAAACCGAGTTTAAATCCTCTTCAGCAGGGAGAGGGGGAACCCAAACACTGCTGCTCGCTGCTGAGGGATTCACGTTCCCCAGCGGGATGCTGTCCCTATAAAGGGTGGGAATGGCACCAATTCAACCTTAAACCCGGCCAGCCCATGGGAACAGCACCACTTAAACCCTAAATCTGGCCTGCCCATGGCAATGGCACCACTTAAACCCTGAACCCAGCCTGCCCATGGGAANGAGCAGCTGGGGCTGCCCCTGGATCCCTGGCAGTGCCCAAGGCCAGGCTGGACACTGGGACAGTGGGAGGTGTCCCTGCCATGGCAGGGTGGCACTGAGTGGGATTTGGGGCTCCTTCCCACCCAAACCATTCTGGGATTCCATGGGGTGGGTGTCATGTCCCCTTTCAGACTCCTGGATTCCCATGAAGGGCAGACCTGGTATTATGAATATTAATCAACATTCCCATTTCAGAGGGGGTAACAGGAATGGTGAAAGGGGCACCATCCCTTTATGTGGATGGAAATAACAGCACTGTTTCAAACCCTACACTTCCTGGGGATTGGCCATCGTGAAAAAAAACCAAAACCAAAACCAGCAAAGATCAGGATTTCAAACATTTAGTTAAATTGTACAGAATCATGTTTGCTCAAGAACTTTAGGAGGTGAAAAATTGGATTTTTTTTTGGTAAAGTCCAATGGCCAGCAATGAAGCATTAAGCTGTATTGATTTCTCTGGGGTTCCTGAAGTGGGTCACAGTTTGGGAGGCTTTTAAGGGCTTTTACATCCCCGGGTTTGTTTGCAGGCAGCCCCATCAGGTTCCCCTTGGAGGCAGCTGCTGGAGCTGCAGCTGAGCCCAGCACACGCCCAGGGCTCCCCACAGGTGGTGGCAGTGCCACCCCCCGACCTGAGTGGGACCACCTGCGAGGAGGAGGAGCAGGAGGGACCCCACAATTCCCTTTGTCAGGAGCAAAGCAGCTCCCAGCAGGGCACAGTTCAGTGTTTTAGGGGCAGCCCTGGGGACAGGAGGATTCAGGTAAGCTTGTTCTTTTGCTATGGAACATTTGGGATTATTTGTGGGTTGTTTTTTGAAAGCAATGCTCAAGAAGTTTGTTTGAAAGCTGATTTTTGTGTTGAGATGTGTTTCTGAGAGCTCGAGTTCTGCTTGGCTCTGGTGGAAAGCAAACTAGAGTCGCTTTTTGTTGGTTCCAGTCTCTCTGCAGCAGCCAAAGGCCCCTGAGGGAGCTGGGCTCGGGTGTGCTGCCCTGGGGACACCCTGGGCTGGCTCTCAGGTCCTCCTACCTTGTAGGAATTGTTACTGCTGGGTGCCAAAGCATTGCACTGGGGACAGGGCTGGGCGACTCTGGCTCTGCTCTGCTGCAGGCTGAGATGGTTTGGAGCCCTTGTAGCAGCAAAATGAGATTTATAAAACTTCACTCGTTCTGTTTTCCCCACTCTGTGCAAGTTCCAAGCTGAGCTGGTGCTCCCTTTGTCCCTGACAGTTCCTGGGTTATTGGCTGCTCCTTTAGGGCTCCAAGGTTGTGTTTTGGGGTGGGGTCCCTGAGCCTGGTGGTGCCTGGGAGTCTTGGATGCTGAGAAGTTAAGGAGCAGCTCAGACTGTGCCTTGCTTTCTGTGTCCTAGATGCTGGTTCTTCAGGCTGCAGTGAGATTTTAAGCTGCTGGCCTGCTCTGGGTTGGCCCTTTTTCACAAGGGTTTGGACTGCAGGGGGAAGATTATCTAATTAATCTGTAATTAATCTGTGCCTCTGGTGAAGCGTCTGCACAGGTGTGATGGTCAGAGCTGGTGTTTGGAGCCTCAGCTGCAGCACAGCCTGAGAGCTGCAGCCTTGGGGCTGCTTCTGCTGCTCAGGAACAGCAGAAATTCAGGAACAGCAGAAATTCAGGAACAGCACAGCCTGAGGGCAGGGGGCAGAAATAAGGAGCTGATTTCTCTCTGCTTTGTGCAGTCCTGCACTGGGCTTGCATTCTGTGCCTTGCACTTCTGAGAGCTGTGGTGCAGGCAGTGAGGTGGGGCTCTCCAGCCTCTGTGGCTGAGCTCCCATTCCCTTCTCCCAAGGGACAGGACAAGAGGGAACGGCCCCAGTTGTGCCAGGGGAGGTTTGGGTTGTAAATCAGGGAAAACGCCTGCCCTGAACGGGCTGCCCAGGGTGGGGCTGGAGTCCCTGGAGGGATTTCAGAGCCCTGTGGATGTGGCACTCGGGACATGGGGCCGTGGTGGCCTGGGCAGTGCTGGGAATGGTTGGACTCTGTGGTCCTGGAGGAGTTTTCAGTTCAGCATGCCCTGGTCCAAGGACACCCAGCCAGGGCTGGCAGCCCTGGGCGCTTGAGGAGCCCCCCAGGGAGATTATCCCTGGGAATTCCATGTTTTCCTCACAATTGCAGGCAGACAAATGGCAAAGTGTGCAGGTTCCTGGTGCAGCCCAGGACGTGTCCTCAGACAGTCACCACGAAGTGCAGATGACAGAAGTGCTCTCCTGTTTCACACCAAACTCCAGCAGAGTGAGTCACAACTCACCCCCAGCCCTGCCCTAGGGACTGCAGAGTGTTTTTTGTTACAAACATCCCATTTCAGATCCCCGGAGCTCCCAGAAGCCCTTCAGTGAATGTATTTACAGCTGAGTCTGTCCCAGGGTGTAACAAACGCAGCAGATCCACTGGGACTCCCTTTCCGTGCTGCCTTCAAAGCAGGAGGCACAGACACTTCTGTGTTCGGGTTGTGCCTCGGGCACTGTTGTTGGGGGGGAGGAAAAGTGGATTAATTCACCTCACCAGGCTTCCAGAGCTTCCCTTCTGAGCCTGCTCTGGGAAGAGTTTTCATTTCCTAAATAACAGCACCCGGAGCTCTGGCTTGGGACTCTCCTCCATGCTTTTGCAGAGTTTTTAATTCTGCACAGAATAAAAACCCTTTCTGCTGGCCTGCAGTGCTCCAGCTGGGTGGGTGTTTTTCAGCCTCGGCAGGAGGAACAGCAGAGTCCTGGCAGAGCACAGAGGGGAGGGGGGTGAAATCTGAGTGAGAGCTGCCTTCTAACACCTGTGCTCAGCCTGTTTGTGAGACTGTGGAACATCCAGAGCAGTAGGGGCTGCAGGCTCTGTCCCCCAGCCCTGTTGCTGCTTTAGCAGGGTGGAGGGTGGCAGAAGCTCCCGTTCCCTGGGCAGGAGGGGCTCTCTGGGGCCTCAGGGTGCCCATCCCATTGCCCAGCCATGACGTGTGGCCTGAGCCAGTCCTGGGTGTTTGGTTGGGTTTCCTTCCAGCGAGGAAAATCAATCTATTTAAACCTGCCTTTTGTGGAAACTGAGCCCAGAGGTTTTACAGCCAGCAGGGCAGGCTGAGCTCTGCAGATGGGAGCGTTATTTGGGAATAAATGCCCTTCGTAGTCTGGCAAAATTATTATTCAGGATGTCTTCCCATCTCACAGGTGAACTATGAACTAATGGTTCCTTTTTGCATAGTTCACTTGACAAAGAATTGGTAGATTTTCTGTGTAATTTGCTATTATCCTAAAACTCTCAGCAAACCAAAATGCCAACCTGGGTTTTAAAATGTGATGTGTTTGAAAATGGAAATTTGACCACTCCAAATAGCAAAATCTTCATTTCCATTAGGATTTTTATGAACTGTCTGATTATAGATCAGAAAAACTCACACTGTTCTCCAGCCTCCTGCGATGCACAGACAAAATGATGAAAACAAAGGCAATTATTTGTCCTGGGAGTGGTGTGTTTCATTTGCAGCTTTAGTGGAGAATTTGGTCACATCGAGGGTATTACAGTGCCAAGGATTTATTTACTCTGAAAGGCCAGAGGTGTCCCTTGGCCTGTGTGAGTGGGACCTCACAGGTGGGATATTGTTAATATTGGGATGTGTCCACAGACACGGTGACAATCCCAGGGACATTGGGATGTCCTCGTGGGAAGAGGCAGGGGCTGGGCAGTGCCACGGCCTCCCCTGAGCTGGGTTTTATTGCCCTGTGGGCAGCATCTCCTGAGGCATCGGCAGGGATGAGCCCGAGGCCAGGGACAGCAGTGAGGAATGTCCAGGGACACCCTGGCAGCTGGGGAGGCACTGGGGACAAGGGATGGAGGGACAGGACACAGGGAATGGCTCCCACCGCCAGAGGGCAGGGATGGGTGGGAGATTGGGAATTGGGAATTCCTGGCTGGGCTGGAATTCCCAGAGCAGCTGTGGCTGCCCCTGGATCCCTGGCAGTGCCCAAGGCCAGGCTGGAGCAGCCTGGGACAGTGGGAGGTGTCCCTGCCATGGCAGGGGTGGGGATGGATGAGCTTTAAGGTGCTTTCCCACCCAAACCATTCCAGGATTCTGTGACATTGTGGAGACGTGCATTCCTTCACTAAGTGTTTTTTGTCTTTATCCTGTGGATTTTATCCCAGTTTGCTGCCTGCAGGTGCAATATGCAGTAACTGTTGTTCTTCCTTTGTCCCTGTGGGCTCCCACCGGGGCTGTTCCTGCTCTGGGTGAGGCCCGGGCTGTGCCCGGTGTCCCTGCCCACTGTGCCCGGTGTCTCTGCCCGCTGTGCCGGGTGTCGCGGGCCACCCCCGGCAGGGTTGATGGAAATGTCCCGCGGTGCCCGGCGCTGGCAGCCGGCTCGCTGTGCTCTTGCCCGCGGGCAGCCGGGCACAAAGGCAGCGCCAGCCCTGCCCCGCAGTGTGCGGCACAGCTGGAGGATGTCCCCAGCCGCTCGTCTGTGCCTCCGTGTCCCCGCTGTGCCGGGCGGGCAGCGGCTCCGCAGCGCTGCCAAGCCTCAGCTGCGCCCGGATCCCGGAGCCCCCCCCGGATCNTGCCCCGCCGTGCTGCTGGCACACGTGTGGCCGGTCCCCGACAGGACCCTCCGGGGCTGCTGGCCCGGCCGGAGCTGCCCTGGGCCCTGGAAGGGGGGTGGGCATTTGGTGAGGAAGGCTTCGGCTGCTGCTCCTCCTCGGCGCCGCTCTGGAGCCGTTCCCTGAGAAAGCTGTCTCCATTTCTTGGGATGCTGGGGCTGCTATTAATTATTTAACTCTGTCAATAGCCAGGCAAATTAATTCCAGAGGAGTTTTCATTTCCGATGAACTCTTGAGGGTCTGGACTTTAAGGTGGCTGGGCACTGCCCAGGCTCCCCAGGGCATGGGCACAGCCCCGAGGCTGCCAGAGCTCCAGGAGTGTTTGGACA
>VXBC01000229.1:0-25442 GCA_013399945.1 Ploceus nigricollis
GTGACCCTGAGGGCTGGGAGGAGTTCCCAGGGAAGGGTCTGTGAGGACCGGGACTGGGACAGGGGATCCCTGGGGCAGCTGTGGGGTGGGAGGTGTCCCCACCTGTGTCTGTGCCCCATGTGAGGGGTTTGTCCCCGTGCCCTGGGAGTCACCCAGGGGGATCCCTGGCAGGTCCCCAACATCCCCCCCGAGGTCTGTCCCCCCGTGTCCTGTGGTCTCTGGGGGTTGTGTGCCCCCACGGGGGACATCCTGCCGTGCCAGACCTTGCACAGGGACACATTGTGGGAACCTCTGAGGAGTTCTGGGGGGTCCCTCAGGGTGTGGCACTGAGGGGGACACACCCTCCAGTCAGGATGGTCCCTGCACATGAGCTGAGCCACAGGGAGAGAGTGTCCTTGTGCCCTGACACATGTGCCTGTCCCCAGTGCCCCGAGTGGCTGCTTGGAAAGGAGAGGGTGTCCCCATGTCCTTGGCAGTGTGGATCCTGTGGCTGCCCTCCAGGCAGGCAGGTGTATCCATGGGAAGGGGGAGCCCTGTGACCCTGTAATCCCCCTTGCCTGGGGGGAGGGTGTCTCCAGGTGCTCCATGATCTTTCAGCTGAGAGAACTGGGGTTGTTCAGCCTGGGGAAGAGAAACCTCTGGAGAAAACTCAGAGCCCCTGGCAGGGCCTGAAGGGGCTCCAGGAGAGCTGCAGAGGGACTGGGGACAAGGCATGGAGGGACAGGACCCAGGGAATGGCTCCCAGTGCCAGAGGGCAGGGATGGATGGGATCTTGGGAATTAGGAATTGTTCCCTGGCAGGGTGGGCAGGCCCTGGCACAGGGTGCCCAGAGCAGCTGTGGCTGCCCCTGGATCCCTGGCAGTGCCCAAGGCCAGGCTGGACACTGGGGTTTGGAGCCACCTGGAATAGTGGGAGGTGTCCCTGCCATGGCAGGGGTGGCACTGGGTGAGCTTTAATGTTCCTTCCCACCTAAACCATCCTGGGATTCAGTGATTCTGTGTGGGGCATCTCCCTTGCCAGCTCGGGCAGGGCTGTGGCTCTCTCCTGCCTCTTCACAGAGCTGGCTTGGTGCTTCCTGGCTACCAAGGCAGGGAGTCCCCAGGAGCCCTGGGAAGGCCAAAGGGCCTGGCTGGGAAGCTCTGGAAACCTCATATTTGAGCACTTTGAAGGGCCTCAGAGTCTGATGTTGACCCAAACTCCAGCTGTGTTTAATTCAAACCCAAACCTGGGTTCAGCAGTGCTGGGTTCTGAGGTGGACTCGGTGCTCTGAGAGCTTTTATCCAACAATTCCATGGTTCTGGGATCCCAGCTGTGTTACGTGCAGCCTTGGAGCAGGTTGGTACGTGACAGGGTGCTGCAATCACTGAGCAGGAGACTTGTGGCAACTCCAGGGAGTTTTCAGGCTGCTGCTGGTTGGAATTCTTGTTCTAACTGGTAAAGCTCTTCACAACAAACAGCCCTGGAGCTGCTGTGAGGACGCTGTCACTGTTCCTAATGAATGAATACCCTCGTTCTGCCTTGCAAAGCATTTGGGAAGTGGATGCAAAGTTCTCAGGGGCAGCCCAAAGGCAGGGAGCAGTCAGGAGCCAGGTGAGCTCCAGGGCTGGCTGTACCTGCTGGGCCACATCCATGTGCCACCAGGCTCCCAGGGTGGGTTGGGAAGCTCAGTCTGCCAGGAGTTTCCCATCTCACGGGTCACAGCTCCGTGCTCAGGTGGCCTGAGCTTCATCCTGTCCATCCTGCTGGGGCTTGGGGTGCTCCAGGACTGGAAAAAGGCTTTTCCCTGAGCCATGGAGGCTGTTCCCAGTTCAAGCCGTGTGCCACGTCCTGGTGAGTGGAAGGGTGGGAAGTGCTGGGCAGGGAGGCAGCTGAGGTAGGAGCAGGGAAAAGAGAAAGTGGGAAGGAGCAGGCTGGGCTGTGGGGTGGGTGTTGTCCATTCCCTGCTGCATCCAAAGTCCTGAGGGCACCTGAAGTCTTGGTGTGCTGGTGCTGGACAGTCTTTGAGCTGGAGTGAGACTGGAACTGATTTTCAGGGCTTTCACTCTGGAATGAATGATGGGACACCCTGGAAGTCTGAAGCTGGGCTGCTGCTTCCTGCAGCATTTTGGAGGAATTTTCTGGTTCCAGTCTTGGCACGTTCCCATTGCAATGCTGAAGGGATCAACACCTAAAGCAGATGTGCAGGGACCAGGACAAAGAGCTGCTTTTGCTTCCTGGCAAAAGATGTTTTCCACAAATATGCTGGACTTAAAATGCCCCACTGTCAGGCTACAGAAACCTCACTCCAGTGTTAACCAGCTGGTGCACTGCTGACAGCACCTCTCCCAAAAGAATTTATATTCAAGTGGAGTTACATTTGTGCAGTCATGCCCTTGATTTATTTTTTTTCCCTACTTCATCCCTTCTGTTTTGTGAGAATAGAAAGGCAGAGTGGAATTGAAGGCTGAAGGTTTTCATGGAAGGAATCTGTTTGGGAACTGGTATGGAAAAGGAAAGCCATGTAAAGAACAAAAAACCTGGAATCCCAAACTGGTTTGTCTGGGAGGGATCTTAAAGCTCATCTTGTTCCACACCCCTGCCATGGGCAGGGACACCTTCCACTATCCCAGCTTGCTGCAAGGATTGAATGAATGAATTCAGGGAGACAGTTCAGCCCTTGCTTTCTCTTTAAAGAGGTTACGTGGCTTTTATTGGGTTAAAATATTGCTGTTAGAGGTGCGTGGTGTTCTGCTGGGCAGCATCTCTCACCAGAGGAATTGTTGTCAGCCCACACTTGGTTTGTGGGAATTGAATGTTGGTGCTTATTTTCAGGAGCACACAAAGAATTTAGGGAAATTATTACTGGAAATTAAAAAATAGGGAATTGAATGTTGGTGCTTATTTTCAGGAGAACACAAAGAATTTAGGGAAATTGTTGTTGGGTGGAGCTATCACATGTGGGTATTAAATATTGCTGAGGAGCTTTGGAGTGGGAACTGGTTCACTCTTTGTTTATAAAATGCTGCTGTGGGCACATGACACACACACACACACCCCAGAGCTGTTTGCTGGGACAGCCTGTCACTGAATTTCCATCCCCACGGCATCACACTGCATATCCTGGGCTCAGGAATGGGAGCAAAGGTCAGTCCCCACTGCCAGCACCCCAGACAAGGTGGAAAGGAGGCCAAAGTGCAGCCCTGAGCCTGTGTCACGGGGCTGTGGCAGGGGGAGACACCTGTTGGGGAGGCACAGTTTGCAGTTTATTCTCCTGGTCTTGGGTTATACTCCCTGTTTGCTGCTGGGAGTGGGAATGTTTCATTCCTGAAGGCTTTATCAGTGTTGAGCAGAGCCCTCCCCTGGCTAATTGGCTGTGTGCTGGCTGGTAGATAGATACATGTGGAGGTAACACTTTCACTGGAATTCAGGCTTAAAGCAGCTTTGGCAGGGATTCAGCCTGGATCTGAGTTTGGGGATCCTCAGGGTCAAGATCAAGGTTGCTTGAATGGAGCTGGGTTTAATTCATGTGCTGAGAGATCGTGGGGCCAAACAGAATTTCTGAGCAGAAAAAGGAGATTTATGAGTCAGAAACTTGTGGGCAGAACTCGTTCATCTCATGGTCTGAGGTTTCTGAGGGCTCTGGAAGAAGACATGTTTGTGTGCTTTGTGTGTCATTAGTGGAGCTGGATCCAGGAGCTGGAGAGGAACCCTGGACAAGGGTCTGGAGGGACAGGACAGGGGAGAACAGCTCCCCACCTGCAGAGCTGCCCCAGCCCTGGGGATTCCACAGCACAAGGACTTGGAGCTGCTGGAGAGAGCCCAGAGGAGGCCNGGGACAGTAGTGGAAGGTGTCCCTGCCGTGGCAGGAGGGGGCACTGGATGGGCTTTAAGATGCTTCCCTCCCAAACCAGTCTGTGATTCTGAGTATTTTGTTGGTAGATGGAAGCAAGAATAAATATTTCGTGAGCCCATTGTGCCCCCTGAGATCTGTGTGGTCACACTTGGACTGGCCCCATTTGCTGGCACCAGTGTGTTTTTACAGAAATACCCTGGACAGTTGTGTTTGCTTTGCAGGGAATTCACCTTGAAGCTCCCCAAAGTGCAGAAAAGTCCCTGGTTTAGCACGTGAAGAGGTTGGAATGAGGGTGATAAAGGCCAAACTCCCTGTGCCAGCTGCTCCATCCCTTGTCAGCTGCTTGGGAAGAGGGATTTCATTTTTCTGCTCTCAGTTGGGCACTGCAGTGTGGGGTCTGTGCTGGAAGGTCACTGCTGTGACTGCTGGGCTCTGGTGGGGCACAGGTCAGGCTGTGAGGGGAGGGACTGGCTCGTGCCCAGGGTTTCCAAAAGTTGTCCTTGGCAAGCCAGGGGAGCTGGGGGAGACTGAGGCTGCTGAGAATTCCTTTAACACCTGTGACATCTTCTCCTTAGGTTATGCCTGCCGTAACATCTCCACCTCCAGTGCCCTCCAGAGTAAGTGTGAAGCTTTTCCATAAATCCATTTCTTCCTTAAAATCCCTGGAGCAGGAGCTGAGCCCACCCCTGTGTTTGTTTGCAGACAGAACCCACGTCAGCTGTGATATCAAAGGGGATGTTGCTGTTGTGCGCTTCAACACACCAAATTCCAAGGTATTGAAAATTCCCATTTAAGGCTAAGAACTTCCCTAACCTGCATCCTTACAGAGTTGGGAGCAAAGGAGAAGTAGGAAAAGAAGATTTGGGGATTTTGATGAGACATCTGGAGATGCCTCTCGGAGTACTTTGTGTGTGCTAAGCTGATTTGTCTCTCTCCCAGGGACAAGGTCTTGTTGAGTTTCAAATCTTAAGGAAAACTTTAAAAAAAATTGAAATCTTCCTTAGTTCTTGTATTCAAGTCAGTTAAAGAATGTGTCCATACTTTTAATTAGGAATCCGTAAATGCTTTTGATTCTATTATCATGACTCTGATATAAATAAAACCTAATTCTCATTTTTAGGTCAATACAGCTGCAGTTGTTCAGGTATCAGGAGGCAGGAACTCTGTAAATGACATCTAAGGAATACATCTGAAAATGCATTTTGGAGTGTCATAACCAGTAGTGAATTTCAGGTGTCATCTCACAGATGGAAATACTCTTTATGTGCGATGATAGAGCTTGCAATAAAAACCTGGTTTTTAAAGCAAAGCAGCTGAGATAGTCTGATATTATACAAGACATAAAGATTGAACTACTACTGCTGTGAAAAATCTTGTATTAATTGTAGCAGACCAGAAGAGGTTTCTTATATACTCCTTTCCTTTGACGAGCAACAGCAGTCTCAGAATAGAAATATTCTATTTTATGTGAGGATTTGGTGGTACCTAAAGAACCCAGGCTGGGTTTGTCCTGCTTGTTGCAGCCTTTCAGTAAAGCTGGAGGGATGTTCTCAGCCTGGTCTGGGGAAGGTGTCCCTGCTCATTGCAGGGGGTTGGATGAGATGACCTTGAAAGGTCCCTTCCATCCCAAACCATTCTGTGATTCTATGATTATATTTTAAAAAAACCAAAAAGTTTACAAGTTCATAAAATCAATGTTTGGGGCCACAAACCCACTGTTGGGAAGGTTAAAGAGGAACTTCCTAATTAAAGATGCCCTGCTGCAGGGTTTTATCCAGGAGTGGGTTTTGTGCTAGGGCAGGGCTGAAGTCACTTGCAGCAGGTGTGGGCTCCAGGTGAGCTGCTGCTGAGGGTGCTGCTCTGCTCCCAGGTGAACACCCTGTCCAAGCAGCTGAGTGCAGAGTTCACCGACGTCATGAACGAGATCTGGGCCAACGAGGCTGTGAAGAGCGCCGTGCTCATCTCCTCCAAGCCAGGCTCTTTCATTGCTGGAGCGGATCTCAAGTAAGCACAGGGCTTCAGGAGCTGGTGGAGCTGTCCCTGAAACCCAGCAGTTTGTCCCTGACACCTCCCCGGGGTGAGGTACAGGTTGGGAGTGAAATCCCTGTGCTCAGGATTTCAGAGTTGCTGGAATTGAAGTGAGGATCTCAGCAAAGAGGGACTTATCAAGTCCTTAAGCCCCTCCTGGTTGTGACACTTGGTCACTCCTTCCTGCAGCCAAGGAAACCCATCCTGGCTCTGGGGTGGGCATTGTCCTTGGGCCTGGGATACAACAGGAGTGGATAATTCACATGCAGGACTCGTTTAAGCTGGGTTGGAGTGCCCTGGCAGCCTTCCAGCCTGGCCCCTCGTTTGGGCAGGGTTTGGCACTCTGCCCTGTGCAAAGCAGCCTCCCAGGCTCCCTGGGTGACTTTTCCAGGGTGTGGGATGATCCTGTGGGTGCCCACTGGGACCTGGAATGCCATTGGCTCCTACTGCTGACACTGACAGGACAGAATAATTGCTTAAAGACATTAAAAGCCAGAATGCTCTGAGGAAAGAAGGTAAATTAAAAATAGACCCTCCAAAACCGTGTTACATTTTTGGCTGGCTTTGTCCAGGGACAGAGACTCACTCCCTGTTCAGGAGGGAAGGAGGTGAGCAGAGCAAAGGTCAGGCTGTGGTTAAGAGGTGTCTCCTGGCCTCAGCACCTCCAGCATCCCAAATTACTCCTGTCTGGCAAAGCCTGCGAGGCTCCAGGAGGATAATTGGCACAGGGAGTCTCTAATTGGCAGCGTGGCATCAGAGCACTGACCATCTGCTCCTCTAAGAGTGATTCTGGGCTCTTTCCTCCACTCTTCCTGGCAAGTGCTTTGAGGCTTCCTATGATCCTTCCTCCTCTCCCAAAGGCTTCCAGAGCCCAGGCACAAGGGATCCCATTCAGTGCCTCAGGAAAACCCCGTGTCAGCGTGCAGGGCCTGACCCTGCTGGGTTTAGTCAGTCTCCCTGTGTTGCCTGATCCAAAACTGGAGCCTAAACAGCTCTTGCCTGTCTGTCAGGCACTGGGGATTGTAGGAAAACAGGGACAAACTCATCAAAACCTCTCATTTTCCTGCTGTTTCGTCAGTGCTTTTCCCATCCTCATCCAGCTCTCTCCTCCCCTCAGCATGCTTGAAGCCTGCAAGACTGCTCAGGAAGTGACTCAGCTCTCTCAGGACGGACAGAAGATGCTGGAAAAGATTGAGCACTCTCCAAAGCCTGTCGTTGCTGCCATCAGTGGCAGCTGCCTGGGAGGAGGGCTGGAGGTACTGCACAATCCTGGGGCTCACAGCAGGAGTGGGAGCTGGCCCTGCTGCTTCTCTGGTTCCCCAAATGATGCTGGCAGGACTGGTACTGTGAGATGAATTTGGGAGCTGATTAGGGCTCATTACCTCATGTAAATGAGTTTGTGGCAAGTTAATGGCTTGCTTGTGCTTCAAGGGCTCTGCCATGTGAGTTCTGCTGCTGCTGTGGAAAGAGAGCAAATCAAATCTGAACCTGTGTGGGCCAGGCTAATATTTAGCTGAGTGTCCAAGGGAAAACAGGCTGTTTCCAGCAGGCATTGGATCTGCATCAATGCTGCTGGCAGAGTTCAGCCTGGAAATTGCTGCTTTTCAGATGAAGTGAGCCTTGTATCCCAGCAACTCCCATTCTTTGTGGGGCTGCTGTGAGAGGGGTGAGTGTGGGGACCCAGCCAGGCTCCACCCTGCCTGCAGCTCCACTCCAGCACCTTGGCTGGATCTTCTGCCTTGTAATCTCTATCCAGGGTTTTGTAAAACTGCAAGGCTTTGCTGATTCCTGGAGCAGAGCTGTTACTAAAACAGTGTAATCTTGGAAAGGAGTCTCTTCAGTTTGTATTGATTTCTCAAATTTTTTACACCCAGTGTGTTGGCTCATCTGGACTTGGCAGTCCAGGGATAGCAGGAATGTTGGGTCCTGCTTTATGGGACTGTGCTCTTGGTGTAGTGTATTAATTAAACCCTTGATGGTCTAGGTGAGATTTAAAATCAGCTTGGTAGTTTGATGTTCATCTCACACCTGCTTGCTGTCATCTCCCAGAAGAAGCCATCAGTGAGCACAGAGGGAATTTGGGCAGTTGGATGAAGGAACTGGGGCAGGGTGATGAGGAAAGCTGAGGCAGGGTGTGGGAGAGAGCTGTGTGCTGGGTGCCTGGTTCTTCTGTTGTCTTTCACAGGGAAACCTTTCCTTGTCTCTTCCATTTTAAGGTTGCCATTGCCTGTCACTACAGAGTAGCAACAAAGGACAGGAAAACAGTCTTGGGAACACCTGAAGTGCTGCTGGGTCTCCTGCCCGGAGCAGGGGGTACTCAAAGGCTGCCAAAGATGGTGAGTAAGAGGAACACTTGACCCCATAGCCCCTTCTGCCTGGCAAGATCCCACTCTGGAATCCTCTTTCTGCCCTTCTAGGTGGGACTCCCTGCTGCCTTTGACATGATGCTGACTGGCAGGAACATCCGTGCAGACAGAGCCAAGAAGATGGGGCTGGTTGACCAGCTGGTGGAACCACTAGGTCAGGCATGGTGTCCCTCAGTTCCTTGAGGTGCTGCAGCCTCTCAGGGAACCTCTCCCCTCACCAAAATGCGTGGAGAGGTCTTGTCCTGCTCTGCAGGGGAGCAGAATCCCTGTGCCCACCTTACAGCACAGGGACCTTGAAATGTGAGGCTGCTGCAGAAGCTGAGTGAACAGGAGAGGTCAGCATGGAGGGCAGGCCTGCTGGCTCTCCTCCTTAAGCTAATTATCCAGATAAGAGCCCACATTGCTCATTTGTCATGTCAGAGGACAGATTGCAGCCCCTAATGGAAGGACAATAGATGACTGATGTGTGTGTTTCTGCAGCCTGCAGATGGTAATCCCTGACAGGAGCTGCAGCAGGCAGCCCCCATGGCTTAGGCACTCAGAATTGCCAGCTGGCTGGCAGCTGGGTGGAGAAATTCCCTGCAAACTGCAGGATTCCAAGTGCTGAGCAGGCTGCTGAATCATGTCTTGCTCCCAAAGGTCTTTCACTAGGGCAGCTTTCTTGGAAGGTGACTAAATGGAGGAGTTTGAGGACTGAACCCTCCAGAGCCTCCCAAGAGGAGTCATCAGCCCCAGTCAGGAGTTGGAATGGAAGCCAGTGCTCCAGCTGGCACTGCCATGGAGTTAGAGGGTGCTGAGCATGGCTTCCCCAGGCAGAGCATAGCCAGAACACACTGCTGGTGCTGAAGAAGATAAAATGAATAAAAAGCTGCTGCTGCCCACCCTGAGCAGTGCCAGGGAAGCCCTGGTGTCCATGCTGTCCCACAGGCCAATGCTCAGCTGGATCATGGGATGGCCTGGGTTGGAAGGGACCTTAAAGCTCATCCAGTCCCTGCCCATGGCAGGGACACCTCCCACTGTCCCAGGTGCTCCCAGCCCCAGTGTCCAGCCTGGCCTTGGACACTTCCAGGGATCCAGGGGCAGCCCCAGCTGCTCTGGGCACCCGTGCCAGGGCCTGCCCACCCTGCCAGGGAACAATTCCTAATTCCCTGTGTCCTGTCCCTCCATGCCTTGTCCCCAGTCCCTCTCCATCCTTCCTGTCAGCTCCTCCATGGGCTGGAAGGCTGCAGTTGGGTCACCCCAGAGCTTTCTTTTCTCCAGGCTGAACAATCCCAATTCTCCCAGCCTTTCTTACAGCAGAACTGCTCCATCCCTCTGACCACCTTGGTGCCTCCTCTGGGCTCTCTGCAGCAGCTCCACATCCTTGTGCTGCTGGCCCAGGGCTGGGGCAGCTCTGCAGGTGGGCTCTCACCTGGGCACAGGGGTCACAGGGGTAGAATCCCCCCTTTCCTGTTGCCCACACTGGGGTGATCAGCCCAGGATAGCCAGATACCCTTAGCTTATCTTCAGCTCTATTCATTCCTCTAAAACAGATCTGTGGTTCTCAGGCTGGAGTTAAAATTGCCTGGATAAACTTTCCCACTTGATACTTGCTTAGAAGTGAATTGTTTTTTAAGAGCTAGCAAATGTGGCTGTTTATAGCCACAATTACCCCAGTTTGCTGAAAGGAAACATGAGCTTTCTAAGGAGCTGCTGGGAATCCTGGCTCAGCCCAGAGAAGCACGTAGGAGGAACACAGAAATGCAAATTACATGCAAACATTGGATGTGTTCCTTGTTATCCAAACAGCAGCCAGTGCCAGGAGGGCTCCTGTTCACTCTGTGGCTGGAGAAAGCAGCTCTACCTGGGGTGATGCTTTAACTGATGACAGAAAGCCTGGAAGGAGACAGACACCATCAATTTCAGGGCATGCAATCAGTTCTCCTTCAGCAGGGAGCTCTGCAGCATTCCCTGGATCCAATTCTGGCATGTGCCATTTATAAAAGAAAGCAGATGGGAGTGCACAGCTCAGAGCTCCTGGGTTAGGACACAACAAAACCCTGGGAATTAACTGCAGGTAAAGCAAACCCACCTGTGTGAGGTCAGCCACTCTGAGTGAGTGGTTCTCACAGCTCAGGCTTTGAAACAAACAGCAATTTTCTTCAGCTGGAGTATCAGAATCCAGATCTTGTTAGTGTATCCAAGCTACTGGAAATCAGGGATTGACATCTTGTAGCACATTGAGTTACAAAGCTGAAAGTCTCAGCCTGGAATGGTGAAAAGAGAGTTTGGAAGCTGGTGAAGTCTGAGCTCTGAACTCCCAAATACTCTTGGGTTTCCAGTGAATTCTCTAAAACCCCCTGGGCATTGCTGAAATGTAGATTATGCAGCAGCTCTGAGCTGTATTTTGTCTGCTGCCTGTAAAATCATCTGTGTTTTGTTTGGCCTGTTTTCCCTTGGACTGCCTCTGACATTCTGCCAGGGCAGGAGGGAAACTTCCACAGGGAGCTTCCCTGAGCTGTCAGAGTGTTTGTGCTGCTTTATCTCCTTCTTCCTGAGAGGCTCCCTGAGCAGGGAGCAGCTTCTGGGGTCTGCTGGGTGAAAACCCTCAAGCTGTTACACAGAGAGGTGAAACAAAGGGGCCATAGAGCTGCTCCAAGGCTGGAGNTATATGACCTTTAACATCCCCTTCCCAACCAAACAATTCTGAGTTTCTGGGATTAAAACCTTACAGCTGAGGACCTCAGCCTTTTGTGGAGGAGAATAGTGGGAGATGAAACAGGAGGGAATTCCTGATTTTGGATTTTACCTGTCTCCTCTGTCGGGGTGTCTGTGGGGTGTTTCCTTAGCTCTGAGGGCTCTGCAGTATCTGGATGTGTTTGGAGCAGTTTGTATGAAGGTGAATGGCCCTGCCCAGCTGCAGGGTTGTAATCTCCCTGGGTTTGTTCAGTCCAAAGTTGCACATTTAGCTCCAGGGTCTACTTGGTGACCCTGTGCAGCTTCACCAGGCTCTGCTCTTTCATTAATGACTCAGAGTTTGCCCCTGGTGTCTCACAGCTGCCTGATCAGCTCTGTGTCCTCCTGTTCTGATGATACAATTGTCTGGAAATGAGGATTCCTGTGCTTGAAAATTGTGCAACCCACCCTCAGAGGCTGCTAAAACTGGTTTTGTGGTGGCTTGCTTCATTGTGGGACAGCTTTAAGTTGGGCCAGGTGTTGCAGTAGCTAAAGCAAGTGAGAGGTTTCCTGCACTGAGTTCAAAGGTTGGGGTTGGTTGGACATTGGCTCCAGTACAGGGATTTCCAGGGATTCAGCACTCCCAGAATGCTGTCTGTGTGTTTAACAGCTCAGTGTTGGCACAGCGTGGTGGGGTACACATGTTCCACAGAGGAGAAAAGAGCTGCAGCACGAGGGAGAGGAGGCAGAACACCTCAGCTGCCTCAGGATTCTGGGTGCCTGCAGTTATGTCAGGTGGAAGGTTTGAGGAATAAAGGGCACAGGTGGCAAAAAGATGGTCAGGAGCTGAAGACACCTGCAGAGAGGTCATGGAAACTGTCCTTGGAGGTGTCCAGAAGGTCCCTGAGCAGCCTGATCTGATTGCAGAGTTGGGTGTAACTTGTCTCTGCTCCCACGGGGGGCTGGCATTCCAGCATTTCTGCACAATGCCCTCTGTGTAAATCCCTTGGGGCCTGCATGTGGTCCCTGCTGAGCCTTCCCACTGTTGGTCATTACCCAGAAAAGCCAAACAGGAGCAGGGAATGGAGTGGGAGCAGTTCAAAGGCCCATCATGTTGTGTCTGCTCCTGGTTTCCCTGCATCCTCATCCCTCAGGGATAACTCGTGCTGTGTTCTCTGCTCTCCCCAGGGCCAGGAGTGAAGACTCCTGAAGCAAGAACAATCGAGTACCTGGAGGAGGTGGCCATTGGCTTTGCCAGGGGACTGGCCAACAAGACTGTGTCTGCCAAGAGATCCAGAGGGCTCATGCAGAGTAAGTCAGCATGGAGAAATCCCAGGGGACAGCAGTGAGTGTAATCCAGCTTGGCTTCTCCAGGATTTGTTCGTGCTCCTACTTAATTCCATTTCAAAAGCAAGTTATTTCACATTGGAATCATCTCTTGAGTGATGTGGGGTGGTGGAGAAAACATTGCCCTGCAGATCTGGGCTTTGGCAGAGCAGGACGTGGTGGCTCCTGAGATTGCTGGAAGGGAGGCAGGCCCTAAAGAGTGAGAGGGAGCAGGTACCTCCAGGGACTGTCCATCTGCAAAGTTTTGGTGGCTAGTTCTGTACCAAGGTTGTGAACTCAAGTAGGAAGAGGTACATGGGACTGCTCCATGCTGATCCTCGACAGCAGAGCCCAGAAATGGGGACATCTGTGGGAATTCTGCTTTCTGGGGCTCAGTGTGCCACCAGCTGTGTTAGGAGGACACTTCAGCCCTCAGTGAGACTTGTCCATGGAATAATCCATGGAAAACCTCTGAGCAGCCCCTGCTGCCTGTGCCTGGGTTTCAGGTGCATGTTTCTAGTGCAGATATTCACATTTGTGTTCCTTTACCTCTGCAGTCCACCCTGGCAGGCTGGCTGTGCACAGCACTGTGCTGACCCCTGTTCTGTCCCACCTTGCAGGGCTAACAGACTATGCCATGGCTCTTCCCTTCGTCAGGCAGCAAGTTTACAAGACAGTGGAGAGCAAAGTTCAAAAGCAAACCAAAGGGCTTTACCCTGCTCCTCTGAAGATCATCGAGGTAAACACCCCTGTGAGGTGGGAGGAGCTGCAGGGCAGGTGGATCTGTGGGAAAATGTGGGACAGGCAGAGGGAAGGTGATCCTTCCTCTGAGTCAAGCCAACATCCTGATCCTCACAGAGATCAGTCCTGAGGAGTGCTGGCTGTGGGGTAGAGTTCAGAATCACTGCCCAAAATATGCTCACCAGTTCATGGGTACTGGTACCAGTGAGGGGTAGAGCAGGAATCCCAACTGAGGGAAGGCTTAGCTGGAATATTTTGTCCATGAGACTTTCAGCTGCAGTTTTCCCAGGTTTTCTATACAGTCTCTGAAGAGTTTAGGAGACCTGTTTGACACCATAAAAATAGAAATTGCTATGATTTTCACAGCATTATCTACATATTAGTATGCATAAAATATTAACTTTAATACTTTAGGTTTTTAACTTTATAATTAATACTTTATTACATAAAGTATTAACTTTATTAGTCCCCTCTGTTACACAGACATCCTGTTACACTCACTCTGTGAATGAGTCCTTATTGTAAAATGACTTTTCACTACTGAAGTTGTTGCCAAGACTCCTCTAAAACCTGTGAAGGATTTGGAGAGCAGTGACATTACAGGAGCACAGCTCCTAAAACGACAGGGTATGGCTAAAAATGATCCTGGTGGTTAACTCCTCACCTGTCCTGTGCTAGAAGGACAGGGTGACACAGCTCTGCTAAGAGCAGCAGGGACAGGACTCAGGGAGTCTGAAATATGCCTTGAATTTTGGGGAAGGGTCATTGGAGACAAGAGGAAATCCTGTTAAATTGTGTGTTTGCAGCATGACTGAACTGTGGTGTGTCTTTCCTGCTTTTGGACTAGGTCGTAAAAACTGGTCTGGATCAGGGGAATGATGCTGGATACCTCATTGAAGCCCAGGTAAGGAGAGGAGATCCTGGCAGGGATCAGGTCCTGCTGTGATGCCTTAAGGAGCTGGAACAGAGATTAGACAGAGTTAAGAGGAATAAAGTGGATATTTATTGAAGTATCTTCAAAGGCCACACCCTGGCAGTACCTGGATGGCTTCAAGATGGAAGCAAAACAGGGCTTGGTCAGGAGATCTCACACTTTTATAAGTTTTAGTCCATTTGCATACAGGAGTTAATTGTCCAATTAACAGCTTCAAATGATGAAGTTTCATCCTCCTTGCTTGCTTGCTCGCCCTCCTCTTCTCATGTTATTTATGCTTTGGGCCTGAAGTTTGAAGAGATTGTGCTTGAGTCTCCAGCTAGAACAGGATTGTTTTGTCTTCACCACCCTGTGAAAAGATCCTGGTGATACTTACTATAAAGCTAAAAGCTGCACACTAAAACAGAAGAGAAAAACTTAAAACCCAAGGTATCAGGTGTGGTCAGGGGATCTGAGGTCAGGGGATTTGTGTTTACCCCACCAAGGGTTCATCACAGCCTGCTGCTTATCCCATCCCACCTCCTGCCATGGGCAGGACACCTTCCCCTGCCCCAGGCTGCTCCAAGCCCCATCCAGCCTGGCTTTGGGCACTTGCAGGGATGGGGATTCTCCACACAAAGCACTGACAGGCAGGGCCACTGTGGGTGAGTGGTGCTGCTCCTCCTGGATGAGCAGAGCTGAGGTTCCACACCCCCTCCAGGAGCTGGCTGTAGATGTTTCATCTCTCACTCATCTGACCATGCTGGCACGTGGGCTTCATGTCCTAAACACCATCCAGACCTGCTTGAGCTTTGCTGGCACACAGGGAAAACTGGATTAGAGTTTAATTGAAGGTGTAGGACAGACTGTGGTGGGCAGGTCCAGGGCTGGAGCAGGCAAGTGTCCACCCCAGCAGCTTGTGTGTAACACGTTTATCCCACACACACAGAGTCTTTGTTTTCCTCAACCATCCTCATCCCTCCATTTCTCTGCCATAATAAACAACCTCTCCCTAATTATTTTTTCCTCACTGGTCCTGGTTTTGCCACACTTGTGCTCAAATTTGTTATTTCTGGTGCCACAGAGGCATTTCAGGCTGTGCACAGAGTCACAGGTGGGGTCAGCTGGGCACTGCCAGCTCTGCAAGATTGAATCCCCAGCAGCCTCACATTTCCATCTGATTATCTCTGTATTTGGGTCATCCCCAAGGTCATTGCCCCTTAAATGCTGGTGAAATCCATCCATCTCCCACTTCCCTGACGTGCTTTGTAACTCCTTTTGTTCCCTTCTGGTGCCAAGGCCTGGTCTGAGCTGTAGCTGTCACCTTAGCAGTGCCCTCCTGGCTGTGGCCCATCCCTGCTGGTTGTGCATTCCACCCACGTTTGGTCTGCTGCTGAATAAAAGCCTTGGGATTCTCTGTTCCTTACAGCAAAGAATGAATGGGGTTTTTTTCCCCAGAACAGCAGCAGGATGGAGATCTTCCCAGAACTCCTGAAGAATAATAAGTGTCAGTGTTGTGGCTTTTTTACCGCCTCCCTCTCTCCCCCAGGACAGGAGTTTGCAGATTCTCTTCTAGGCTTTGTGTTGGATATTTTAACTGGCAGTGCAGTGGTGAAGGAAGGTGCAGCCTGCTCCAAACCTCATTCCCTGCTTTTCCTTGGCAGATTTGGCTGTGACAACCTTTGTTTTGAGTGTGCTTATGCTTTGTGTTCCTCAGAGCATCCATGCTGAGAGCTGGGAGGTTATGCAGGCCTTAGATTTTGTTGCCTGTGATCCTCTGAAAATAGGATCAGGCTGCTGCTGTCAGAGAGAACTGACCTGTTTGTAAGGATTTCTGACAAAGCCTGAGGACAGGGTGCTTCCACCTGGATCTGTGGGGACAGTGGCCCCAATTAATGTGGGATGCATGTGGGGGAGGAAGGGTCTCATGTCAGGGAAGTCCAGTCCTGTCACTGAGGAACTGGAATCATCAAATCCCAGAATGATTTGGGTGGGAAGGGACCTTAAAGTTCATCCAGTTCCACCCCCCTGCCATGGGCAGGGACACCTCCCACTGTCCCAGGTGGCTCCAAGTCCCATCCAGGCTGGCCTTGGGCACTGCCAGGGATCCAGGGGCAGCCACAGCTGCTCTGGGCACCCTGTGCCAGGGCCTGCCCACCCTGCCAGGGAACAATTCCCAATTCCCAAGATCCCATCCATCCCTGCCCTCTGGCAGTGGGAGCCATTCCCTGGGTCCTGTCCCTCCATGCCTTGTCCCCAGTCCCTCTGCAGCTCTGCTGGAGCCCCTTCAGGCCCTGCCAGGGGCTCTGAGCTCTCCCTGGATCCTTCTCCTGTCCAAGTGAGCAGCCCCAGCTCTCCCAGCCTGGCTCCAGCCCCAGGAGCAGCTCCATGGTCTCCTCTGGGCTCTCCCCAGCAGCTCCACATCCTTGTGCTGTTTGGGAAGAGGAGGTGGTGCAGGGTGGGCTGTGCTGAGCCCAGAAGGTGCCTCTCCTCAGAGGTGACCTGGGCCCTTGTCCCTTTTCTATCCAGGTTGCTCACCTGTGCAGTCACACAGTGCCTGTCTCCCCCCTCCCTTGCCATATTTTTGTGTGCTGGCACTGAGAGATCTGTTTAATGCTTCCCTCTTCCCTTTCTTCCAGAGCTTTGGCCAACTTGCATTGACCAAGGAATCCAAGGCACTGATGGGGCTCTACCACGGGCAGGTGCACTGCAAGAAGAACAAGTTTGGGACACCTCAGAAAGAGGTCAAGTAAGTGCCAGTGTGGGATGCCTGAAGGAGCAGTTGGAGGATTTCTGAAAGGCTCCTGGGGCTGAGTGGGCTGGAGAGCTGTGATCAGAGCAGAGGTTTCCAGCCTCCAGAGGCTGACCCACTGCAGTTTGGAGGCCTCACTCCTGTGTGGCCTCACTCAGGTGGTGCCTGGGTGTTTGACAGGAGCTGTGTGAGTCTGCCAGCAGTGATGGGAGTTCACCATGTCCATGTTGAATGTGTCCCCTTGGTCCTTCCCTGCAGGACTCTGGCTGTGCTGGGAGCAGGGCTCATGGGAGCCGGGATCGCCCAGGTTTCCGTGGATAAGGGCATCAAGACCATTCTGAAGGACACCACACAGAAGGGTCTGGACAGAGGCCAGCAGCAGGTCTACAAGGGGTATGTGAGTTTAGGGGGTTTGCTCTGGTGGCACTGGGCTGGCTTTAGTCACAGTTCTCCTGTGCTGTCAGCATCAGGAGCTCCTGACACTGCTGTTCTGCTGGAAGAGCCACTGGATGTCACAGAAAAGCTTTATTTTGATGTTGTCCCCTGCAGTGTGCTGGGATATTGCTGTGGGATAGACCCAGCCACAGCTCCCTGGGTAGGCAGAGACCTAAGAGTCAGCAGTAACTTCTAGAGCTAAGGAAAGAGTGATTCTGGCTGCCTAAAGGCCCATGGCAGGGGAGGCACTCCAGGGCTTTTTTCCTGGGTTTCTTTCCATGTTCTTTCTCCTGTCTCTGCAGTAATAGTACTCAGCTGTGTGTCATCAGGAATGTCAGTGACTGACCTTCAGCTGAGCTGTGGGAGCAGGACTCTCCTGTTTCCACGTGGAAGGAGGGCTCAGAACACAAAGTGGCAGTCCTGCAGGGTTGGAGATGCAGTTTTGGGGGAGACAGGAGGGATTCCCATGGTGCCTGGTTGGTCCACTCAGGAGCTGTGACAGAGCTGTCCCTCCCTAGGCTGAATGGCAAGGTGAAGAAGAAGAGCCTGACATCATTTGAGAGGGACTCCATCCTCAGCAACATGATGGGCCAGCTGGACTACAAGGGCTTTGAGAAGGCAGACATGGTCATCGAGGCCGTGTTCGAGGACATCAACGTCAAACACAAAGTGCTGAAGGAGGTGGAGGCTGTGAGTATCAGTCCTGAGCAGCCCCTGGCTGGGGGCCCCTGCCTGGTGGAGGGTCCTGGGCTGTGCTGCTGGGTTTGTCCCCTCCCCTTTGTGCTGCAGTTGGGTTCTGGGTACAAATCAGTTACTCCAGGACATGGATGAGCATCATTCTGTTCACTGGGGACACTCCCTGCTCAATTAAGGAACTGGTAGCTGAATGGGACAAAAAAAGTGCTCCAAAAAAAGCTTCCATTTGTCTGAGGACATTGATGTGACAGTGATGTCCTCTGGTATCTCCACACCTTGCAGTCCTTCACCTGCTGTCCCTCTGTTCTATTCAAGGGCACACTGGGGGAAAGGGGTGTTCCCTGCAGTGCAGGGACTGGCTGCAGAGCCCTGCCAGAAACATGGGAGCTCTGGGACTGATATTGCCGACCTGGGGAGAGTTCAGGGCAAGTCAGAGCTGGCTGACTTGAACTACAGCTTTCCAGTTAGTTTCTAATGAGCAAACCCAGTTTGCCTCGTTAGCCAGGGTTCCCTGATCTCCCAGGGCTCTGCATGATCCTGTGTGCTGACACAGCCCCTTGTCCCCTCCCAGGTGATCCCTGCTCACTGTATGGTGTCCCTTGTCCCCTCCCAGGTGATCCCTGCTCACTGTATCTTCGCCAGTAACACCTCTGCCCTCCCCATCAGCCAGATCGCTGCTGCCAGCAAGAGGCCCGAGAAGGTGAGTCCCCAGGGCCACGTGCCCTGCACAGGGCTGTCCATGGCAAGGTGGCTTTGCTTTAGAGACCTTCTGCTCCCTCCTCAGGACATGGCACAGCTCATCCTCTGCTCCCGGTGCAAGCTTTGAGCAAAGAGCTCCTGATCTGGGGGCAGGTGGGAAGGAGGGGAAGGTGGATTCATTCGTGATCTGGGGGGCAGGTGGGAAGGAGGAGAAGGTGGATTCACCCCAAGGGTGATGTTGGTGGGGCAGGTCAGCACACATCAGAAAGTGTTGGGGGCAGAGAAGCTGTGGAAGGTTGGAGCCAAGTGGGGCTTGGGCTCTGCTCCCAGGGAACAGGGACAGGATGAGAAGAACTGGCCTCAAGCTGTTCCAGGGCAGGTTCAGCTTGGATATCAAGAGGAATTTCTTCCTCTGAAGAAAAGAAAGAGTAGTCAGGCATTGGAAGGGGCTGCTCAGGGAGGTTTGGAGTCCTCATCCCTGAAGGTGTCCAGGGAATTCCTGGATGTAGCACTCAGTGCTCTGGGCTGGGGACAAGGTGGAGATTGGGCACAGCTTGGACTCAATGATCTTGCAGGGATTTTGCAGCCTCAGTCCATCTGAGCAGGAGCACTGCTTCCTACAGCCCTGAGACAGCAGGGGACTGCCCTGCCAGGGGTACTGCGGTGCCTGTGAGTGTGAGGTGACCTGCTGGAGGTTCCTGTCACCCTGCTGAGCCTCTTCCTCACTTGCTGTTGGACCTCTGTTGCATCCAAATTGCCAACTGAGCCTCATTTGTTCATCCTTGCAAATAACATCCTCTTGCTGTTTAAATTGCCTGTGCAATGGCTCTTAGGGGGAAACTCATAGGAAGTCAGTTAACTAATTAGCACATTTTCTTTAATTAGTTTTGCAGCCTGCAACTCAGCAAGGTGCCTCTGACTTACACAGGGCTTGGTGCCAAGTGTGGCTGCCAGGAGGCATGAAGGTGACATGCTGATGGCATGGTCACATTGACACAGTGAGGCACACAGCCGGATAATCTCCACTTAAACTGTTCCCGGGGGAAGGCTGCACTTCCCTCTCTAATGAGTTCCTGGATAGAAGCCTCCTCATCCTTAAATTCACTTCCTCACCAAAGACATTCACAGACAACATGCAGGGACTCCCTGAGTGCTGCTCCAGTCTGAGCCCAGCAGGCACAGCAGCTGGGTGGGGCTGCCCTGCCAGCTCAGGTGCCCTCCAGGTCACACCATTTCCCTGGGGGTGAGCTCAGGAAATCCCAGGCAGATTTGGCTGCCAGGCTGTGAAGTGGTCCTGTAAAAATTGTACCTTAATCCTTGAAGGCAGGAGCTCCTGGGCATGTGCTGTGTCCTTGGGAAAACCAAGGAGAGAAGGGAATTGGAGAGCACTCCTGTCATAGAGGGATACAGGATGTGCTCAGAGCCTTCCCCCTGCACTCAGCTTGCCCAGCTGATTCCTCTGGGAGCCAGAATCCTTCTGAACCCAGCTCTTCTGTCTACCAGGTGATTGGGATGCACTACTTCTCCCCTGTTGACAAGATGCAGCTGCTGGAAATCATCACCACAGACAAAACCTCCCAGGACACAGCTGCTTCTGCTGTTGCTGTTGGCCTCAAACAGGGCAAAATTGTCATTGTGGTGAAGGTGAGGGGACACTGCACACTGCTGGGGCTGGGTAATAAATAAAAGGGTTTGTGCACTGAGGGGAGGGTGAAACGTGTCTGTGGACACATTGGCTACTCCTCTGAGAAGTGAAAAGGGAGGTCAGAAAGGGGCAAGTGCCCAGGTGATCCTCACAGGTCCCTCAGAGCAGCCATGGCAAGCCACCAGGCACACGTGCAGGGCCAGCACGAGGAGCTGGCACTCCTGCCCCACACAGCTTCCAGGGCATCCCAGACAGAGCAGCCTGCACAGGACTGTCACCACCTCAGCTCCCTGGCAGCCTGCAAGGACAGAGGGTCACTGAGCAGCAGCCCTCCTCTGCCTGGCTTAAATCTTGAGGGAGAGGGGCAGGAATATGTGGAAAAATGGATTTAGATCGAATATTAGGGAGAAAATCTTCCCTGTGAGGGTGGGGAGGCCCTGGCACAGGTTGCCCAGAGGATCCATGACTGCCCCATTCCTGGAATTGTCCAAGGCCAGGTTGGACAGGGCTTGAAGCAACCTGGGTCAGAGGAAGGTGTCCCTGTCTTTTTCCTGGTTCCTGAGGTTGCCAGAATGCTGAGCACGTTTCTCTTGTAGTGCTGGGAAAACTGGCTTGTCAGAAAGTGCTCTGAGCATCTCCAAACACCAGTGGTGCTTCCCTGAGCCTCATCCCCACCTCAGCTGCCTCCCTGAAGGGCAGTTTGCAGCTCATCTGTTGCTTCCTGACTTTGTGGGGAGCAGCAGAGGTGGAACAACTGGCTTATGCTGGTTTCCCTTGTGCTGAGCACCCTTTCCCTCACCAGCCTGTCGGGCTTGGTGAAGCAGCAGCCTGCTCTGCACCTGCAGGCATTAGTTCAGATTAAAATACTGGGATAGCATCTTCCAGGGAGTAAGTTCATGGAAGCCTGCAAACACTGCTGAGCTCTACATGGAAAAAAAACCCAAACCTATTCTAGCAGTCAGTACCATAGTGTAGGAGATGGGGTTTGGGGTGTCTGAGCTGCAGCTTGGGCTGTGAACCACAGTTCTTGTGCTGCCAAGAACTCACCTGCCTCCCTGCTGCACTGCTTTTCCCCAGGATGGGCCTGGATTCTACACCACCAGGTGCCTGGGGCCGATGCTGTCCGAGGTGGTCCGAGTTCTGCAGGTGAGCATCCCCCAAATAGTCATGGAAATTGCTTCTGCTTTGGTGGGGTCAGCCTGGGTGTGGACAGGAGAGGATGTGGGTCACCAGCCCTGGGTCTTGTGGCTGTCCCCAGCCTGCTCTTGGCTCCTGTTTGCAGTCAGTTAATGGAGCTGGGCTCTCTGCCCCACCTCATCCCGAGATCCCATGGCTTCCCCCCCTGTCCTGCAGGAGGGCGTTGACCCAAAGAAAGTGGATGCCATCTCCACGGCCTTCGGCTTCCCGGTGGGAGCGGCCACGCTGATTGACGAGGTGGGCGTGGACGTGGCCACACACGTGGCCGAGGACCTGGGCAAGGCCTTTGGCCAGCGCTTCGGAGGGGGCAGCATCGACCTCTTCAAGCTCATGGTGCAGAAAGGCTTCTTAGGTGAGCTGCTAAGGTGTTCTCAGCTAAAGGGTGTCCCCTCTGCTCTGGGGAAAGCAGCAGCATCCATCAGCCTCTCCTGCCCCAGGCAACAGCAGTGGGAGAACAGCCCTGGGGATGGGACAGGAATCCCTCCCACAGAAGCAGTGGTGCTGTTGATCCTTTGGACAAAGAGAAAGGGCCTGGCACAGTGGCAGCATCTTGCCAAGGTGGAGCTGGGTCCCTTCCCTGTGCCCCTGCTGAGGCAGCAGATCTGTGCTCTGAGGTGCAGAATGCTGTGAGCAGGAACAGCAGGCACAAAACAAGATCCAAGGTGTCAGGAGGAAACAGGACACGGGCAGGAGCTGACTGCTCTGCTTTGATCCCTGCAGGTCGCAAGGCAGGGAAAGGCTTCTACGTGTACCAGGAGGGAGTGAAGAACAGGAGCGTGAATTCTGGCATGGATGAGATCTTGGAAAAGTTCAGGGTGCCAGCAAACCCTGATGTGTGAGTACCTGGGTGTGAGGGAAGGCTGGGGCTGGCTCCTGCCCTGCCCAGCTCCTTGTGCTCTGAGAAGCAGCACGAGGTGCATCAGGTGGCACTGAGGGACATGGTGCTTCAGGGCTGGAGCCTCTCTGCCATGGAGCCAGGCTGGGAGAGCTGGGGCTGCTCACCTGGAGAGGAGAAGCATCCAGGCAGAGCTCAGAGCCCCCTGCAGGGCCTGAAGGGGCTCCAGGAGAGCTGCAGAGGGACTGGGGACAAGGCATGGAGGGACAGGACACAGGGAATGGCTTCCCACTGCCAGAGGGCAGGGCTCGATGGGATCTTGGGAATTGGGAATTGTTCCCTGGCAGGGTGGGCAGGCCCTGGCACAGGGTGCCCAGAGCAGCTGTGGCTGCCCCTGGATCCCCTGGAAGATCCCTGGGGCTTGGAGCAACCTGAGATAGTGCAAGGTGTCTCTGCCCGTGGCAGGGGGTGGCACTGGATGGGCTTTAAGGTCCCTTCCAGCCCAAACCATTCTGTGATTCCATGACATTGCTGAGCACAGAGGCTGATCAAGCCTTTACTTTCATTCCAAATCCTTTTGGACACAATCCTGAGTGCCATGCTCCAGGAAACCCTGCTTGGGCACAGAGGTTGGACTAGAGGAGCCCCAGTGGTCCCTTCCAATCTCAGCCATTCCCTGGTTCTTAGTGTCTGCTTCAGGACACTCTCGTGGACTGGGACACTCCCAGGATGGCCATTCCCACCCCGGCCTGGCTCTGTGTCCCACCTGTGCTGGCCTGACGTGCTGTCCCTGCCTGTGCAGAGCGGCCTCTGTCCCACAGCTGCTCCGACGAGGACATCCAGATGCGCCTGGTGACACGATTTGTCAACGAGGCAGCCATGTGCCTGCAGGAGGGCATCCTCAGCAACCCCGTGGAGGGGGACATCGGGGCTGTGTTCGGCCTGGGCTTCCCACCCTGCCTGGGAGGTGAGTGCTCTGCGCTGGGCTTTGGGCTCCAAAGCCATGTGGCAGGGCCAGGTTTGAGCTGCAGCCTGAGGAAATGGTCTCAGGCTACATCAGGGAAGGATGTAGGTTGGATATTGGGAATAATTCCAGGCTGTCCAGCCCTGGCACAGCTGTGCAGAGCAGGGCTGGACTCCCCATGCCTGGAGGGATTTAAAAGCCCTGTGCACGTGGCACTTGGGGACATGGGTTAGTGGTAGTCTTGGCACTGCTGGGGAATGTTTGGGCTCAATAGTCTCAAAGGGCTTTCCCACCCTATATAATTCCATGACTCTGATGCTGTCTCTTGCCTCTGCTGCTGGAGTTCACCAAGGGCTCTTGGACCTGAGGCAGTGCTTCTGCCACATGCCTGGTGCTTTCCCTCCTTGAGCCATGTTCAGACTGAGGGAGCAGCCCCAAGGAACTTCTTGCAAAGGCCTGGAGGGACAGGACAGTGGAGAATGGCTTCCCATGGCTGGACTCTTCCCTGTGAGGGTGGGCAGGCCCTGGCACAGAGTACCCAGAGCAGCTGTGGCTGCCCCTGGATCCCTGGAAGTGTCCAAAGCCAGGCTGGACAGGGCTTGGAGCATCCTGGGATAGTGGAAGGTGTCCCTGCCATGACAGGGGTGAGACCGGATGGGCTTTGAGGTCCCATCCTACCAAAACCATCCATGATTCTGCAATTATCCATGTCCCAGCTTGTCCCCAGCCCTCGAGTGCCTCTGCCTAGCTCAGGTGAGCAGGGAGCAGAGTCCCTGATGAGAGACTGGGGGGGGTCTCTTGTGGAGAAGGATGAATGGGACAAAGCCATTGCTTCTGGATGCTGGGACCCTTCTGGGCACCTTGGTGCTTCTTCCCTGTGCCTGCTGTGTCTGTGTCCTTGCCATGTCCCTGTCACAGCTGTGTCCCTGTCCCCACAGGTCCCTTCAGGTTCACGGACTCCTACGGCGCCCGGCAGCTCGTGGACAAACTGCGCAAGTACGAGGCCGTGTACGGCAGCCAGTTCACACCGTGCCAGCTCCTGCTGGACCACGCCAACAGCCCCAGCAAGAAATTCCACCAGTGAGGTGGCCTGGTGACACCCCGACAGCTCCTCCAGCCGGGCCCTGGCTCCCCACAACACCCCGTTCTCCATAGGTTAATCTCCAAAGCTCCCGGGGGAGGAAGGGAAGGAAGGAAAGAAGAAAGGAAGGAGGGGGGCAGCAGGTTGCCTCATGGCTTGTAGTCATTTCAAGTGCCTTACCAGCCACTGTGTGTCGGGTACATCCGTCCCATGCCAGCCTGGGCCTGGGGGCTCTGTGCTGGAGGAGGGAATTCCTGCTGCATTTGCCTCCAGAGCCGTGGCCTCCAGAGCTCCCAGTCTGGCCAGTAGCATCCAGCTTGTGGCTGGAGCCGAGGCCTTGCCTTTCCATCAACATCCACCAAAATAAAGCCCCATCTCCTGGGTTTGGACTCCTGCTTCTCCTCCCATCTCCCTGAGGGAACAGCTTGAGTGGGGATTGACTTGTCCAGGCAGTGCCCTGGGGTGCTGGGTCCCATGGAGGGGCACGATGGCAGCAGTGCAGGACAAAGCAGTGTCACCTCTGCCATCACTCAGGGGCTGTGAGGAGCCTCCAGCTCTCTCTGCCACGGGGTGATCCTGGCAGGTGATCCTGGCAGATGGACCTGCCTGTAATTGCAGATCGAGCAGCCAAGGGCCAGAAGGGCCCCCCCGTGGGGAGAGATCAAGTTAAACTAAAAGGCTTTAAATCTCTGGGCACCTGTCACTGGCCTGGCCCCCCCTCCCTGGCTTCCTTTCCAGCTTCCAGCCATTTTCCTGCTCCC
The DNA here is from genome assembly GCA_013399945.1 of Ploceus nigricollis. Classification (NCBI taxonomy): domain Eukaryota; kingdom Metazoa; phylum Chordata; class Aves; order Passeriformes; family Ploceidae; genus Ploceus; species Ploceus nigricollis. Next base: position 24,927 of record VXBC01000229.1, read on the forward strand.
TGGCAGGCCTTGGGCCAGGAGCTGAACGCTGCTGCTTTTCATGTCACCTCTCCCTGTCTTTCAAAGCTCCCAGACCAAAACTGGGCCAAGAAGTCATCTCATCTGCCTCTGCTGAGTGCTGGGGGAGGCACAGGGCTGGTAATCCCTTCCCAAGAGATGGGAAGGGTCTGCAAGGAGGGGAGAGACCCCTCAGAGCATCAATCCTCCCCCCTTCCCCTCCTCCCCGAGCAAGGGCCTTCTCTGGGGGCTCATTACTCTCCCGTACATTTATTATGCTAATCCACAAGGATTAAGTTAAACCAGTCGACGCAAAATCCAGTGTTTTCCAGCCCGTTGGGGCCAAAATTACTGTCCAGTGTTAAAACGGGAAGTGGGGGAGGGCTGGGCAATGGGGGAGGAGAACCTGCAGCATCAGAGAGGGACGGGAGCAGGGCCACCCAGAGCCGTGCTCCAGGTGACTTGGGGACCCCCCCGTGCAGGGGGCCCCCGGCGTGGCACTAGATCTTGGGGCGCCAG